>JAKSZP010008068.1:0-151070 GCA_022478985.1 Massospora cicadina | reverse complement strand
CCAGGGTGCCCAATTTTATATATCTTTGTTTTCCACACATACTCGGTAATGCCTGTCCCCTGGTTGGCTTGCCTCAGTTAAATAAAAAATAGCAATATGAACGTGCAAACTTGTCCTAGGACGAGCCCAATTTGAGTTTTGTCATACAGCTGACATAATACGCCTTCTGGAAAATTTGGCATCAATTTCAAGTAAATGGCGTACCCCTAATTGTGACATTGGCAGGCCTCTCTGGATAGAACTAGGTACTCCCATTTAAGCGATCTTTGTGCAAGTGCTATCATGCCAGTTGTGAAAAAATAGGAAATTCACTATTGGGCGGGAATTTTGAATGCAACATTATAATGGCAATTACATTCCTCTAATTGTCTATGAGATTTTTAGATGATATTTTGAGATCAATCCTTGGATGATTTCCTAAGATAAATGGCCGATATTTCTCCCAATTAATGGGGACCAAATGCCAAGTTTGTTTCATGTATAATCGGCCTTTATTATGCAAAGATATTTGGCCAAAGCTATCAAAAGGATAATCAGTTTAAAATGATGTTCAGATATTTGGCCCAAATAGTAATACAAGTAATCGGCCTTAGTTGAGAATTAGGGTAATTGCCCAAATTTTTTAGAGTAATCGTCTTTATTTGTTGGGTGTTGAAGGATTAATTTTTAAGTCAATCATCAGAATCTGACAATCTCTTCCCTCCAAGATGTGTCTCGCATCTTGGCAGATACAAGCTCAGTCTTACTTTCTGTTACCAGTTAAGATCCAGTTGGGTGCTCACATGGTCTCCGTTGAGGCTCTCTTGGACACAAGAGCTTCCAGAAAAATTATGAGTTTTCAGGTTGCACATGGTTTAAATCTTGATCTGGACATAGGATCCTCAGTTTAAGTGCATCATCAGCCTCAATGACATGTTACCTGGTGAGATGTCTTGTAACATTCTCAGTAAATGAGTTTAGCTTCTAATATTGGTTAATTTATGTGCCAGATTTGTTATTTTCCATTATCCTGAAGGTTAGTTGGTATTGGCGGCAACAGGTTTCTATTAACCTGGAGCCCAACCTTTTGTAGTTTAAAAATCTCCACATGAGAGGCAAATTTCTATTGATTTATACCTTCGCTCCTGCAGGAGTGGTGGGTTTGAATGTGTCAACCCCATCCTATGCAGCGTTGCTAGGGATTTTCCTTCTTGTTTGACACAGTACAGGGACATCTTTGACATGGAGAAGGCCAACCATCTTCCCTCTTACTCTGAGTATGATCTGGCCTTCCAGCTGACCATAAATGTTATAAGCATCAATTGTACTCTAATCCTTATACTGAGCGGAGGACAAGGCCCTGGAGGTGTGGTTGAATGATATGCTCACAAAAGGATGGGTGTTTAAGGAGACCTCACCTATTGCGTCTCCCATAGTTTTCGCTTATAAGTCCAATGGGACGTTACAGCCTTGTGTGGACTATGGTTATGTAAATAACATCACTGTTCACAATCCCTATCCTCTTCCCATAAGTGTAACGGATGAAGGCATCCCAGTTTTTGACTGCCATCTTGCTTCAGGTCAGTGAATTTAAAATGGCGCCAAAAGATTGCACGGTATGAGGTTCCTAATTTAACCTCAGATGTAGGGAAATTCGGGAATGCAAAAAGATGACACAGGTAAGTGAGGGTTTAGACCCCAAAATTATCCTTGCTTTACTTACTTACAAAGATGAACATGTTGATGAATTTAATTCTGATAACATAGGGCACCGCGAATGACACTAGGAAAAAACCAGAGCATTTGTCAGATCAGTTTGCTACCAAATCTCAACTTTTTTGTTAAGGATACTAATTAGTGTCGCTACAGGATTCCAGGTAAAACAAGGCAAGAGTGGCTCCAAGGCCACTAGAGAGACCCATGCAAGGGCGGGAAATGAGAAAGAACTCTGAACTGAGTTCAAAATCGCGTGGGCCCAACCTTCTAAGGTCGCTCTTCCGGGGAGCCCCTCCACACTTTTTTTTGTGCCCCAAGGAGCATGAAGAATAACTCAGGAGGGGCACAGCCCAGCGCAGAGCCCGCATGCACCTCAAAACTCCAAAATAGCATTTCAACTTGATATTCAGACATCTGAATCTTAAGTTGAAATGTAACAATTGGTTCAACCTGACCATTACATCACCCCCTGCTAAGAAGGAACCCCTCCACAAGAGGGTGGCTCATAGCTGGAGGCAACCACTGTGAGGGCTTCCTTGTTAAACATGGAGCTGAGAATGGATTGCAAAACCCAGTCCACCCAGTGAGGGGAAACACACCCAACGTGGGGCTGGGCGGTTATCCCACACAGTGTGGGTGGAACGTGGGGTGAGGGGCCCTTCTGGACCAGGTCCCTCGGTGCCAACCAGATCCCTGGTGAGGGGAAGCCCCACCGGGATTTTGGACTGATGGTTGCTTCAGATCCAGGGTTGGCCATCTGTCACCAGCTCCCCCCAGTGCTGCATACTTGACAACCGTGATCTGAAATGACCATTGAGGTCAGACCAAGCTGGGGATCTGGTGGCGTGCTCAAAGCACACAGAGTTC
This sequence comes from Massospora cicadina, assembly GCA_022478985.1. NCBI lineage: Eukaryota > Fungi > Entomophthoromycota > Entomophthoromycetes > Entomophthorales > Entomophthoraceae > Massospora > Massospora cicadina. Next base: position 148,508 of record JAKSZP010008068.1, on the reverse strand, counting down.
AGAATAATGTAATGGATGAAGACGTCCCAGTTTTTGACCGCAATCTTGCCTTTAGATCAGTGGATTTAAAATTGGCGCCAAAAGATTGCCAAGTATGAGGTTCCTAACTTAACCTCAGATGTAGGGAAATTTGGAAACGTGAAAAGATGACACAGGTAGGTGAGGGTTTTGACCCCAAAATTAACCTTATTTTATTTATTAATAAAAATAAACATGCTGACAAATTTAATCCTGATAATATAGGGCACCACAAACGACACAGGAAAAACCAGAGCATTTGTCAGATCAGTTCGCCACCAAATCTCAACTTTTTTGTTAAAGATACAAATTAGTGTCGCTACAGGATTCCAAGTAAAACAAGGCAAGAGTGGCCCTGAGGCCACTAGAGAGACCCACGCAAGGGCGGAAAATGAGAAATAATTCTGAACTGAGTTCAAATTGCGCGGGCCCAACCTTTTAAGGTCGCTTTTCTGGGGAGCCCCTCCGCACTTTTCTTTGTGCCCCATGGAGCATGAAGAATAGCTCAGGAGGGGCACAGCCCAGCGCTGAGCCCGCATGCAACCCAAAACCCCAAAATAGCATTTCAACTTGATATTCAGAAATCTGAATCATAAGTTGAAATGTAACAATTGGTTCAACCCAACCGTTACAATAAACAGACAATTATCTAGGCAACAGAAAAATCTCAGGTGTTTTTAAATCTTGATCTTGTGAATGCGTTTAGCCAGTTTTGGTTGGCAGAAGGTCAGGAGTTGCTTACAACGGTTTGTACCAAGAGAGGAATCTTCCAGTTCCATGCAATGCCTTTTGGCTTGAAAAATGCCCCTGTCACATTCCAGCGGATGATTGATGACGTTCTCAGCAATCTTCAGTTCACCTGTGCAGTGGCATATATCAACAATATCCTCTTTAATTTACCACTTCTGAGCAGAATGAGAAGGACCTGGATTTGGTGTTGGTTGCATTGTACAAGGATTACCTCTATGTAAAACCCTCTAAGTACAAGTTTTTCAGGGATGAAGTTACCTTTTTTTGTTTACTTGGTCCTGAAGGATGATTACATAATTATCCCAAAAAGTTTAGAGGCCATTTTTGCGTGGCCCACCACCACCACCCAGAAGCAGTTGTAGAGCTTCTTGGGCACTTCATTTTTTTTAAATTCACCACTGCCCTCTCGCAGCTAGCCTTGCCGCTGCATCCCTTGACAGGGAAAATGGCTCTTTCCTATGGACGGAGGAATGCCAATGGGCTTTTGACGCCATCAAGGAGTTTCTCATGGCACCTCTCCATTCTCAAACACGCTTACCCCACCAAGCCTTTCATCATAGCATGTGATGCTTGATCAGCCACTATGGGGGTGGTGTTGCTTTAAAAGCAGGACGGGTTGGAGCATCCAGTTGCCTATTTTACCCACAAATTTACTCAATCTGAACAGTCATATTCCATCTACAATAAGGAGGTTACCAATGTAGTGTGTCGCTTATGCATTGGCAGTACCTCCTACAGGGCATGTAACATTAGGTGACCATACAAATGGATCATCAGGCTCTCATGTATTTCCAAAGACTGCAGAAGCTGGAAGGTTGCTAGGCCTAGACATACCGCAACATCTGCAATTTTTAATTTTAATATGAATTTTTCAAGGGCTCTTGAATGTCCTCCCTGACTTGCTGAGCTAAATCTACTGTTGGGTCTAATAGAGGAGGAAAGACAGGAGCTTATCATGGAAATTCCGCCAGCCCAGATTCTAGCCATTGTTCTTCTCCCAGTTTCAGTGGTGCAGTGGGGTCTTAACATTTCATTGGTCTCATGGGTATTAGCAGTTCAAGTGGTTTGTATGGAGGGGTTGGAGCTAGTTGACCAGATGAACTTCCAGTGCCTCAACGTACTCAGTATTTATTGATGGAGTAAAAAATTTTGTTTAAAGCCTGAGTTTGGGTTCCGTCCTAACTTTTAGACAAGGTGGCTAAATCTCATCATGATCCTCTGTCAGTGGGTCACCTGGGAAAAAAATGCCTTGACTTGGTGAAGTGAACTTACAACTTGCTGGAGATCTCTAAGAATATGTCAGCATGGATTGCTAGTTGCATAACTTACATGTGGGTGAAATCCAATCACTCAAGTTGAAATAGCCTGGTCCATCCCCTGTAGCTGGCTGAGGGCCCTTGGACCTCAGTGTTTAATTCTGTCAGGATGGGTTGCTCATCTGGTCCCAGCCCAGAATCCCAACAATATGGCAGGAGCGGTATGCTTAGTACATCACACTGCCTGAGAGAGAGGGCCAAAGTTCCCCTAAGTTCACAACCTGGGCTCTTGTAGGAGAAGTCAATTTAATTTATTATTTTGAAATTAAAATTAGGTATTGCAGGGTAAAAACTTTTAATAAGTAATTAATTAGAAACTTAACTAGTGCTAGTAAAATAAAGAATAAGATAGTTATATAAGGGATGATTGGCGCATACGCTGGTGTGATTGGGAACATACTAGTAGTACTATCCTTAATATTTTATAATATAAAGGGAAGCAGGTGGTAGGATACAGTTGATAGATGCCTAAATTAAGGAAAAGTGTCGGCATCAGTTGCTAATAGAATAATAATAAAATCGTAATTCCTAGTAATACATGATTGATTGATTGATCTCCTCATCTTTTAGTCACCAGTAATTGTAAAACTCAAGTTAATATCATAAACAATCCCAATAGTTTTAGACCATTAATCCCTTATAATAATTTTTATTGTTGATGATCTTTGATAGTTTTAGTACTGTTAATTTTCATGAAGTATTATGATTGTTGTCAGGGGTGATTTATGACTAATTCAAGTGGCTCAACTCAAGTTAATGAGTAGTTCAATTCAGTTCAATTCAATTCAATTCAGCTTTTACCAATATTGAATATTATAGAGTCATGACCCTTAGTAAGAGGCTTCATTCTTGAAATGGTAATTCCTGACAGAACCCACTTCAAGCCTCAGTAGAGGTAAGAGTCAGGACAGGGATCCATTGGCTGTGGTTGCTGGCAAGGACATAGTTAGCATAGAGCAATGGAATGCTTGGTCTATGGCAAGATTATCGCCATTGAGTGCTGTCATTGGGGATGGCCCTAGAACGATTATCAGCAGTGTTTGCCATCATCAGAGAATGGTCTTGAAAATTAAATTAAGATCAGATCATCCAGGATAAACTTATGACTGATCCTACTAGGAGGTTTTAGGGGTGCTCAGATACTTACGGCGTTTTATGCCTTTAGCACCTGTTTGAAGGTCTCCCCTTGGTTATCTGAGTTTGAACTCTTGAAAGCTGGATCAGAGGCTCAGTGTAGGTCATCTTAGACTTGACCGCTTGCCCACTGGTGCTGAGGTCCAAGGTAATCATTGGCATCAATTGCCAGAAGTGCGTTTTAGTTATACTCAGCATCAAGCTGCTGGTAACCCTTAAAGTTGCTCAATCCAATTTAAGGAGGAGAATTTTAAAAAAATGAATTTTAGGCGATGTAATCATTGTTGCATGCCCTAGTAATGAAAGTCTCAATGTCCAATTATCAATCCACTGAAATTTGAATTTAATAATAAAAAATTTTCTTTGGCATCAATTTTCAAGAACTTCATAACTTTAAGTGGTGGAATCACCATCGTTTTCTGTAATAACAGAAACCTCAGCATTCCGCCAGCAATTTTCTTGTCTTCAGCGTCATTTGCCAGAAATATAAATTAGTAATTCTATTGACACCCTCAGCTTCAGTTGCTACTGTTGACTCACTAATAAAAGTTGGTATAATGAATAAAATATCTATATAATTTTTATTATATTATTACTATTATGTATATTCTTTTTCATTGGGTTTTGACCTATCAATAGGTTCAGTGGTCCAGTTTTTTCCTACGCGGGTTCAGAGGTTCACTTTCCAAATGTAACCACCTGTTCTGGTTCAGCTTTCCTCTATCAGGACTTAACCAATCAATAGGTTCAGAGGTCTTGTCTTCAAACTTAACTGGCTGTTTTGGTTCAGCAGTTTCCTCATGGGACTTGGCTATTTAGATGGGCTTATTAAAATATTATCTTTAGTGATCTGTTCTTGCCATCAAATGCTGTTAGATTGGAAGACAAAGTGTTGTCAGGGATAATCAGGATTTTGCTGAATTCTTTTGGTTCTGAAAAGTCTACTTCATCAATTCCCCCAGCACTATTGGAAGGAGAGAGTAATCTACCTAATTTTATCAAGTTTAATAAGAAAGATCAGTCTCATCCTAATCAAGGGATAGAAGATTCAATCATTAAATTATTAATTAGATGAAACAGATCCTGAACCATTACAAAACCTATAAATATTCCATCCTTCTGATATTAAAAATTAGGTCGAATTATAACCTGTTTTTTACTTTAATTTATCGCTTTTTTGGAGAATTCACTCAAAGTAACTTTGAGAAAAAACCTTCCTTATTGGAAGTGTAATTCAAAACTTCCAGAGTGGTGCTCACTACAGGGGCACTCTGAGTTATGCACCTGTGAAAACATCTATCACTACCATGGATTCTCATTTTTCGCCTGAAGAAGCTCAAGACCATGAGCAAGGTAGTATTTTACAATGGGTCCATTCAACTAGAACTGAAATCCCAAGAGTACCGCCCACGTTGGAATTCTATGCCAACCTGGAGTTTTATGATCCTAATTTAATATTTACAGCAAACTTTTTAAATCACTCCTGAGGCTTTACGAAATATTATCAATCAAATGCTTGTGGGAGCCTTAATTCCTGAAATCTGTTCCATTTGATCTCATTCCAATGCTGTACCCTCTATCTTGCAGGAGGTGTTGCAAACCTCCCAAATGCCAGGAATTGGCACTGAGTAATACTTGCATCAGCATGTACACCCTACATTATACTATTTATTACTGGTAGTGGGAATGCATCATCAAGGGATTCTCAATTTACTAGAAGGACTATAGTCCTTGAATAATATGTTACCAAGTTTTTCAAATCTGCCTCTGAGTTTAACAGAGATATTCAAGATGCCATCATCAATATTCAGACCCTTCTCAATGAAGTACATTAATAGCTTATTCAGCTTGACCATGGAATGTCCAATTTTTTGATTTACAGTTCCCAAAGCGAGTCCAGGAAATTTAGCAAGAATAGAAAGAGGGAATTTCCCAACTCTCTGAGTGTAGTTGATCTATGGAAGAGGAAATCAAAAATCATCTTTTCCAATTGGAGCAGTTGTACTCTGGAATCAAATTCCAAGTCATCAAAGTAGAGAAAACCTCTGGAGCTATGGATCCTCCTGGGCGTGAAGGGCCACGTGGACCCCCCAGGGTTGAAGGGCTAGTGGACCACCAGGTGCAGATGGGCCTTGGGGACTCCCAGGTGCTAATGGGCATTCAGGATCCCTTCAACAAATTTGACTCTTTATTAGCATGATGGATCGCTTGCCTGAGCAATTTTACAAAGTGGCCAAGAAATGTAACTTAACACCTGATGGGGTAACAATTGGCCCCCTCCTGTCACTTCAGTCTCTATCTGACGAATTGGGTAATTTGGGCAAATGGGCGAAGGACGTAGACATCCTGTTTCAAGCCTATGAATCAAAAGGCAAGATGCTCCAAGCAAAAATTGAAACACTGGAACTTATGTATAATACACAACAGGAGCAAATCTATGAACTATCTCGTCAGTTGGATGAAAAAGTGGGGCATGCTGATTTGAATTGATGGATTAGTGAAATTTGTACTGAGACTGTTGGCCCCTATCCTCCATTTTCTTCTCAAGTTTCTGATTCCAACTCTTATGTTTCTACTCAATCTGAAAACCCTGGAGCGCATGTTTTGACTGTCAATGCTCCAATGAGTTTTAAACCAGTATTAAAAGCTAAGTACTCTCCTGGGGAAGGCAGCATTATCTCCTTCCTATATCTATATGAGAAGGCTTTAAGTGAGGCCACTGATCACCAAAAAATGAATTACTTTCCTAATTGCCTCAATCAATTGGCCCAGGATATCATGGTATCCCACTTAATGACTTGCTCTACTTGTTCTCAGGTCAAAGAAGCGCTAACCAAAGAATTTGGGAGTGAGCAAACTTTATCCTCTCAAAAACAGGCTTTTATGGGTATACAGCCCCACTGGAATGAAACTATCAAAGATTTTGCTCATTGGTTCTATCAGGAAGCTCAGACTTTGGTAGCTTGTGGTCAGTTAGATTAGGATGATGCAATTACAGCACTTATGTCTGGTTTACTTCTAGGACTCAGATGCAAGTTTACCTTATTAGGTAAATAAGAATTTAAGAAGTATATTAGACATCAAGGAGGATTTATTGGAATTGCCTCCTTAAATTTCCTGAAAACCCCTGAGTTTACAATTCACAAGATCTAGTCGCCCTAGAGTTTACGCCATGCCTTAGAATACTAGACCAATTCAATGTATTTACTGTCATCAATATTTCCATTCTGAGGATCTTTTTTTATAAGAAAGAAGCTAATGAGATAAAGAAAAAGGATAAACACAATAAGATTCTCCACATTGATACTGATATGAGTATGCAACAGAACGTCAAAGCCCTGTGGAGTATAATAAAGATGAACATTCCTCCCATTTCTTGCCCTCCTTGTTGGCTTTATCCTCTCAGTCTTTGAGTACCATTACCCACATTGATTTTCGAGTGAATCAAGTTAATGCCAAGGCTATCATTGACACTGGATCCCCAGTGAATGTTGTCTCATCAAAATTTATTAAGCGGATCAAGTTAACGCACAATATTTCCAATTTTGAAGGATATGGCACCGTGGGACCTCAGAGTACTCGGTCAATTGGAGCCTTCTTGGCACTTCCTCTAAAGATTGAAAAGTTAACTTTTTATGATACCTACTATTGTCCTCGAAGTTTAAGTTATGACCTACTTTTGGGGACTCAATTTTTGTGGGATTTTGATGAAATTATTTATTATCCCAATTCATCAATTTCCCTTTTAGGGTATAGAATTCCTTTACTGTTATCTGAACCTGCACATACAAAACGTCAATTATGTCTGCTGGAGGGGTCTAAAAGATCTTATTCTATATAATATCATATTAGAGACCTTCATGTAAAATTACCCCCTCCCTTGGCAGATATTGAAGAAGGGATGCCTATTTTCTCCCCAGAAAATTTAGTTATTCTGCCAAAATTGCAGGACATTATTAATACTTCATTACAAATTTTCTATAACCAAAGGACATTTGTTACAAGTCCAAGCCATTTTCAACCCTTCTGCTAAAGAAATCTTGCCTTGTCCTAGAGTATTGGATTATGCTTATTCTGGTTTGTTATCCGTTTTATTGGTGAAACTTACCAATGAACCAAAAACGGTAGATCAAAACCATCCCATTGCTTATGTCAAGTTATTGCCCTTATCTTAAATCTATGATGTTAAACCTTTTTGAAGTTACACGACTTTGGGTTAAAAATTGATCAGGAATTCTTATTGTGGGGCCTGCAATTGGGAAACACCTCACTAAGGAACATTAGAGACAAGTACTTCAATTATTAGAGGAATACTCCGACATTTTTGCAAAGCATACTTATGATTTTGGAAAATTGAAAGGGGTAAAGCATTCTGTTATAACTGGCGATCATCTTCCTACATGTGCTAAGCCCTATCACAAATCTAAAGTGGAGTAAGCTTAAGTTACTAAAGAACAGAAACAACTATTGGAAACTGGATTATTGAAACCCTCCAATAGTCCTTGGGCCTCTCCACTATTGTTAATTAAGAAAAAAGATGGTTCCCATTGAGTGGTTATGGATCATTTGTAGAATGAACGCAATTTCTTGTCAAGATAGTTATCTGTTACCTCAAATTGATGATTCTCTTTGGTTGTTAGCTGGTTTGACTTATTTTTCTGCAATTGATTTAGCCCATAAATACTGTCAAATTGAGTTATCCCCAGAAGACTGAGCTAAGTGTGCCCTAATCCAGTGAGGGCTTATTTGAACTAACCCGCATGCCACAAGTATTGAGCAACATGCCAGCAACCTTTCAATGGTCCATGGATTAAATGCTATGGGATTCAAAACTCACTTGTGTTTTGGTATATCTGGATGATAATACCATGTTTTTCAAAACAAATAATGAACATTTGGGTCATCAAAATAAGTTTTAACTGAATTCAGAAATCTTCACTAAAGCTCAAACCTTCCAAATGTTCATTCTTCCAAAATGAAATGGAATTTTTAGGACATCAGGTATCTGCTAAAGGGATTCAACCCCTCTCTTCCAAAATTCAAGCTATTCAACGAATGCCTGCTCTAACCTCTCTGTGGGACATCCAAATCTTTCTTGGCATGGTTGGGTATTGGCAATTTATATCCAAATTTGCTGATATGGCTAAACCATTATTTCATCTATTACAAAAGGGGTGCCATTTGAGTGGAGCTCAGCTCAGGAATAGTCGTTCAATCCCCTACAAATGGCCTTGACTAAGGCACCTGTTTTGATTCATTCTCAATTTGATAAGCCTTTTTTCTTGCATAATGATTCCAGTAATGTTGACATCGGAAAGTTTTATCTCAGTGTGATACAAAGCAAAAATGATCATCCCATCATGTTTTATAAAAACATTGTCCAAGGTTGAGAAAATTACAGTGTAAAGGAGCAGGAGTGTTTGGCAGTTGATTTTCAATATTAAGCACATCTTTCCTTTCCTATATGGTAATCATTTTACCGTTATTACTGACCATTCTTCAAAATGGTTGCAAAATATGAAGGATCCTGATGGGAGATTGGCCTGTTGGGCTCTAAGATTATAAAATTACGATTTTTCTATATTGCATTGTTCAGGTTCTAAACATCAAATTGCTGATGGTCTGTCCCAACTACCTATACTGACCTCAGATTTGGGAAAGGAAGAAGGTCTATATAATCTTATTGGATGGCCAGAATTGTGGGATTAAGAATCTGAGGAGGATTGAGTTTTTTTAAAAAATATCACCAAAGATACATGATTTGAGAAACACCCTTATATAAACAGGTCAAGTCCAAATGGTTACCCTTCTTGCATCCAAATTTGAGATTTCATGCTGTTATGGAGGGACATAAACAAGTAGGTCACAGCGGATTAAAGAAAACTCAAGGGTAGTTGAAAACTTGATATTATTGGAATAACATGATTGAATTCATTTGAGAGACTCTTAAATCATGTCTCATTTGTAAAAGCTATGGAGCCACCAACCTTACTTATCAACATCAAGTTATTCCCCCAACTAAAGCGTTCAAAGTGGTAGGCATTGATGTTGTAGGCCCTTTTTCTTGAGGATTGCATGGCCATCAGTACATTATTATGGCAGTTGATCACCTAACTAAATGGGTTGAGGCCATTTCCATTGCCACCCCTTCTTCTAAGACTACTACGCTGTTTCTTTATCAGCATATCATCACCCAACATGGGTGTTCCAAAGTCCTTATGTCTGACAATGGGACTAATTTTACCTCTCAACTCTTACAAGAATTATCCAAATTATTTAATGCTACCCAATGATTTGTTGTTCCTTACAATCCCTCCACAAATGGAGCCATTGAATGAGTTGATGGAACTTTAGTCTCAATTTTAAGGAAGATGGCTTCTACTGATCCCTCTCGAGGGAATTTCTATCTGCCAAGTGCCTTATTTGCTTATCAAATAAGCTATCGTCAGATTATCAAGATGTCACCTTTCAAATGAATATATGGGCGATATCCATCAGTCCCTTATATTATTCAAGCCATAATTGAAGAAAGTATACCCAAAAACTCTGATATAGTTTATGAGAAATCTGGCTGATGAAATTATTTGTCTTTAAGCTCAAGCCATGAGATCAATTGAAATAACCACTCAAAAGGAGACTTAAAGAAGTAATCAGCATAAACCCACCTTACCTGAATATCAGATTGGGGATTTCATTATGTATTATCACTCTCAGCCTGGTGGACGTACCAAGAAGTTAGGATCCAACTAGTCTGGTCCATATTGAGTTATATTTTGAAAATGATTAGAATACTTAATTGTTCATGTGGATACTGGTATAGTGATAAACTGAATTCATCCCGGGTTTTTAAGAATTTACCCTCCTCCACAATTGAATCTTGAGGGAAGAAGTGTCAGAATTTTTCTGAATTCTTTTGGTTCTGAAAAGTCTACTTCATTAATTCCCCAGGCACTATTGGAAGAAGAGAGAAATCTACCTAATTTTATCAAGTTTAATAAGAAAGATCAGTCCCATCCCAATCAAGGGATAGAAGATTCAATCACTAAATTATTAATTAGATAAAACAGATCCTGAACCATTACAAAACCTATAAATATTCCATCCTTCTGATAATAAAAGTTTAAATTTGAATTATAACCTGTTTTTTACTTTAATTTATTGTTTTTTGGAGAATCCACTCAAAGTGACTTTGAGAGAAAACCTGCCCCATTGAAAAAAGTAATTCAAAAACTTCCAGAGGGATAATCCCTAATAATTGTGAAATGGCTGATAGATTGAACCGCTTGACCCAATTGAAGGGGGGCATACTTCAGGTATTTAATTACAATTGTTAATCTTCAGGATGGCTCACTCAAGTTAATGAGTAGCTGAATTGGATTAATCATTTAAAAATGAGATTGACATCAAATCAGGAAGATTACTTAGCAGCTACCCTAATTAACTCAATTGCTGGTCTCAGAATTTGCAAGAAAAACTTCATAATTTCAAAATTTATTGAAAAAATTGTTGAGATCACATCTCATCTCTAATCAGCGTTAGGAAGGAGAACCAAGATTTTGAATTATGTTGGAATCTGAGTTAATGATGGTGGCTTGGCATGGGTAAGTGGTCAGCACTTGCAGCTGAAATTAACCGGTGATAATAAATGACCTCCTAACTAAAACCCTCAATTAAGAGAGTTCTTTTCCATCCCCTTCATAATTGTCAGGGGATATGCAGGTTTATGTTGTCCTGCATTGGGGATAGGCAGGCTCAGTTTGTTCTGCATTTTGGAATTGGCCCAGAAGGATTATCAGTATTAATAGCTGGCATTGGAGAGTTTTCCTGGAAATAGCATCAGTGTTGATAGCAAGTATCAGGGATTTTCCCCAGTTAGAAAGCCCTGAGGGGCTCAGAGAGGGAGCGGATGTCTTATCAGGAATCTGGGAGGTGTGGCCCAACATCTTATAAAGCTCCTTGGGAACTTGGACCAGTACAAGAAAAAAATCCCCTCTCAAAAATAAAGGTTGAGACTTAGCATTATACAGGGGCCCCTGTAGTGAACACCACTTGTTTGAATTATGGTTGGATGGGTTGCTCGCTTGGTACCAGCCCAGAATCCCAACAATATGGCAGAAGCGGTATGCTTAGCACATCACACTGCCTTATAAAGAGGGGGCCAAAGTTCAACCTAAGTTTACAACCTGGACCCTTGTAGGAGAATGGATTTAAAATAATAATTGAACCTAAAATTAGTTATATTAGGTTAAAAGGTTCTTTACTGGGTAACTAATTATCATCTTAGATAGTGCTAGTAAAATAAAGAATAAGACAAGGTATATAAGGAATGATCAGCGCATACCTTGGTGGGAATGAGAAAAAATAGAATTATTATCCTAAATCTTTTATAAGATAAAGGGAAGAAGGCGGTATGATACTAGGCTATAGATGCCTAGCTTAAGAGAAACTGTTGGCATCAGTTGCTGATAGAATAATAATAAAAAATTGTAATTTCTAGTAATGCATGATTGATTGATTATCCTCATCTTTTAGTCACCAGTAATTGTAAAACTCAAGTTACTATCATAAACAATCCCTGATAGTTTTAGACCATCAATTCCTTGAAATATTGATATTTTTTACTGGGATGATCCTTAATTGTTTAGGACTGTGAACTGCATGAAATATGATAATTGTTATTGGGATGATTCCTGACAAATTGAAGTGGCTCAACTTAAGCTAATGAGTAGCCCAATTTGGCTTTCATTATTAAATTATATATCATTGAGTTGCGACCCCTATTAAGAGGCTTCACCCTGAAAAGTGCAATTCCCAACACTCAGTATTTGTCAACTTCATTATTGAGCTTCCTAGGTCCATTAAGTTTAATAAATATAATATAAATTTTTGCATGTTTTACAAAGTTTTCTTTGTATCTCATCTAATCCTATTCCATATTTCTGAGGAAACTGCCCAGCTCTTTGTGCGGCATGTCTTCTCGATGTTTGGATTGCCACAGGTAATTGTAAGCAACTGGGGGCCACAGTATATGAAGCGCTTTTGAATGGCCCTTCTGGATATCTTGAAAATTTAGCTGTGCCATTCCACCGCATACCATCCTCACTATAATGGCAAACAGAGAAGGTCAACTAGATCCTCAAACAGTATCTCCAGCGTTACACAACTGCCATGCAGGATGCCTGGGCAGATGTCCTTCCATCAGCACATTTTCTTATAACAATGCCTTCCACACGTCTATTGGGTTTTGCCTTATGAGGCCACATTGGGGTATAGCCCCTCATTCTCCCCTGGGCCATGCCTTCAACCAGAGGGCTCTGCTGTAGTGAATCATATGCAACAGATCTGTAGCTTTTAATCCCTGGTCTGAAAACATCTGACCAAAGCCATCAGCAATTACAAGTGGTTCACAGATCAGAAAATTTTTCAAACTCATGCAATCACAATGGGTTCCTCAGTTACGCTTGATATGTTTCACCTGCATATGAAGGTGCCCTCATGGAAGTTTGTGAGAAAATGGTCAGTCACTCATGTGGTTGAGGAAGAATTGGTGAATAGGAGCTTTCAAGTTGCACTTTTCACACATTGGAAACAGCACCCCATCTTTCAAGCTTCCCAGTTGTCACTATTAAAAGGCACACCACCTATGGTTAGTTTGTCAATGGTGATTAAAGACTTGGCAGAGGTGGAGGCTTTTTGGCATATCATTACTTACATCACTCAGTGCAGTAATTGGTGGCATGAGATTTCTTTCCCTTGTACAAAAACAGCTGTGTTAGTGCCCGTTAGTGAAAATTTTTATAAGTTGATGGAGGCTTTTCATGTGGCACTACTGGATGATTCCCACCCTCCCTCAGAAGGTTGCCTCCATCCTGACAATCAAGCTCCAAAAGGCATATAAAAATTTTATGCTGTTCCAAGTTCCCAGTGAGGATGCTCCTCAACTCAAAAAGGGAAGGGTAATATAAGTCTGGTAAACAATCCCTACAGCTGAATTGGGAGGTATTATTCTGAACTAAGAAGGGAAAAAGCTGGTAGTTGTCCATCTCATCACCCTGGGAGATTTATTCCATGTGGTAGATGAGAGGTGGTTGAAGGTGTATCCCTTAAATATTGCATTTTTTTTCCTCCATGCCAACCACCCATGAGCTACTGTGGAAAATATAGGGTGTGTGTGGAGTGGCATTGGTTAGGGGCCATCTCCAGCATAGAGTTGGCAGTAATTTTTCCCCTCCAAAGGTTTTCTAGTGCAGTTCAAGTTCTGCCAATATAATTAAGTTTGGATTTCCCAAAAATAAATCAAGTAAGTTAATTTCAGGTGTAGGAGGCCCAACTGATGTGCCCCTTCATCGCCATTAATTGAGTATGTCTCTAATAGGTGCAGGTATAACAAACCCCTTTCTGACTCAATAGGACAAGCCATATATGATCTGGCCATGAGTGTACCCAGTCACCCACTGAATAAACTAATGTCAATCTACCAAGAAAAACTGTGTTGGGAGGGGAAAGTTGGTGGCAAAATTTGAACTTGAGTCAGCTGGCCAGGCCAGAATCAAACTGGCATCATAAGAATTTCAGGATGTTGATCTAATATAATTAAATTGCAAAATTATCCTGATGGTGAACGCAATTGTTCAGTTCCCTAATTTGTTTTTGCAAGCTTATAAGGCAGTGGACCCTGAAATGTTCCACTGTCACTCCATTTTCCTTTCATAATTTTGGTTTACAATAAAATTTTGAGAACATCCAAATTCTTTTGTGAGTTTGAGAGTTCCACTAGACAATTAGTGGCAATGATATCTAATTCTGTAAATCCCTGGATAGTCCTCACAGCTGCCTTATGCCTTTCCCATATGCCAATATGAATGGCTGTACCTGAGGTATTCTGGCTGGGGTTCTGGGTGTTCACTCACCTAGCTTTCCAGACCTGTCTTATTATTATCAACACACTCTATTACAGGTGGAAAGGCACCCCAAAAAGGCAACTTTAAAGGGTGGGCCTGCATCTTCTAAACTCCATTTTGGAGTTCTTTCTCTGGAGTTTCTACCCCAAGCGTGGGTTACCCTGTGGCCTTAAGGCCACCCTTACCTTGTATTAAGATGGACCATAATGCATCAAGTTTTTGTCATAAATAAAAACTTGATTTTCAAGGGCTTGATCTTTCTTAACAACTCTGTATTTGCTTGGTGTGCTTGCTGTACCAGCTATCAAGGTTCTATTTGTTCACAACGTTTTTATCTGAAAATACTAAATAAAGTTAGTTCCATGTTTACAACCTTGCTTTCTGTTTCATCTTCTTCTTCACTTGAGTAACCTAACTCTGAGGTTTAGTTGGTTTGTTGCATGAGGCACTACACTTTCTTTAAGGGCCAACTTTGCATTGGAGATTATTTTGGGTCAAAAATTGGTGTCAGACTGAAGGCAAGGTGGCAATTGGAATTTAAAGTTTTCTTTTCATTGCAGCCAGTGCAATTTAATTCCATAATACCTCAATTACCTTAGCCTATGGCCTTAGTTTTTATCACCCATCATATATATCTACTATTCATTACCTTTCCTGCACCAGCATAAAACTTGTTGTTAGATAGGCTTACAATTATTATATTTAAACTTTCAGCCAGAGACTTAAATCTATTAGGCTAATTGATATTATCATAGATATTATCCCAAAGTCACTGCATTAGTGGCCCTGTATTTCCCATTATGTTATTTCTCCAAAATTTCTTAGTGCTGTTCTGCTATCAAGTAATTGCATCAATGGGAATGAGGTAAGAAAGAAGCATATTAGAAAGAACTATCATAATTAAAAGGATTTGTTTTATAAGTTAGCTTGTGGTAAAAGTCTACCATTTGAAAAAGACTATTCTTTGCTAAGCCCCAAAGTTTCTGTTAGTCATCAATATTATGGTGCACTTTTCTTTTGAGTTTTTAATAAAAGCCTATATGTGACAAATAAGGGTTCCCTTTTGTGTTTTTCTCGGACGTTGTCTCATACAGCGCCTTGTATCTATGCGTTTGTTAAACTGTGCACTTGGGTAATCACCTTGCATTGATCCAACACCAAATATAATAGACAAACTGCTTATTTTTCTTATATATATATATTAAATTTTTAGAATGAGGTTTTTGATTGATACTCACCACCGCGCAGACATCTACCCAAAGGATTAAATTGCTTTTGATAACCTCGCCCTTGCGCTCATGTGTGTTGGTATTGATACTTTCAATTGAACACCTCATCCCCTCACTGACACATATTCTAATCATTAATTTAACATTAATATACCTAATTCTAACGCCCTTTACCTCGCTCTTGTTCTAATACAATAATCTATTAAATCAGCGTTACTCGCTTTTCTTTAGCTCACAATCTACTTTATCCTGAAATCTTGCATCCTTTATTTGGGACATTTCCTGATATAACATATTGATGAAATTTTGCAGTTACTAAGGTCAGATGACAATATAATATTCCACCATAGTTTTTTAATTTTCTTATTAAAGTAAAAGTTTTATATATAAGAAGTGAAAATTTTATAAAATTTTAATGGTAATTGGCATATTGTTACGGCTGAGCAGTTTGATATTTGTTTGATTTGATATTTTAAATGGTTTTGCTAAGCAGTTGGTGGTCATTTGGCTAATTATCAAGTTAATCCTTTTATTTAAAAAGTGTAAGCTGGCGAAATTTCAAAATAGCAAGGCTAAAAGGCCCAGAATAGCCTTTTGGTTTCTAATTTATTAATTTTCTCTCGTCACTGTTAGAATCGTTTTAGGGTGATTGATACTAGAATTGGAATGTCCCAACGCCCATTTTACTAAGCCTTCCATATATATCCAAAATTATGCATTGACGCGAGGGTACAAAACGCCACTAAATTAATTAACTTGTGGGTGATTGGGTCAATTAGAGAAACGAGAGAATATTAACAAAGGCTGACAATTTAAAAAAGAATCCTTTCTGATATTTAGTAGAATTTAAGACCCCTACTCGCCGTCAATACAAAATTCTAATTCTGGTAGTATCCAATATTACAGGACTTAAGAACCCCACGATAAACCCCCGAGCCCTGAACCACTGGCAGTAGGTTAGAAACTACTGTAGGTTAAAAAGCTATCTTATGATAAAAACCTTTTGCCAATTACAAGGGTGTTTTATACTTTCAAATGGTAATCTGGCATCAAACAAAAGTACCAACTCATTGTGCATAAAAACCTGTGATTCAATAAAAGTCGACCTAAAGCGCCTAAATCAACATACAATATACATGCTCAACTAAAAGATTAACCAAATTAAAGAAACTTCGTAAAGTACTAAATGATAGTAAACAGTTAACTAGAATACTTTTTTATTAAATTAATCAATTATTTATACTTTTTACAACATTTTCTTGAAACTAACCTTAATGCAAAGCCCGTATAATATTAAGGAAGTAAAAGCAAATAATGCTAAAGTAAATACTAAAAGTATTAAGCTATCTAAACTTAACGCAAAATAGTATTGCATCTTAAAATAAAGGCAAGCGGATAATATTATTATCACAAATAAAGAAAAAATGAGACAAACACAAACATACTAAACATTAGCTTTATACCAAATATACCTAAACTAAAATCTTTCAAGCAGATAAAAAAATATAAATCTCAAACCTGGTGATTCCACTATATTAAGTTTTCAATACTTATATTTAGTGGGACTTGCAAGATGGTGTATATTGCGGTTTCAGCATCCCATTAGAAAATCAAGCAATATAGATAGTAAAAATCAGGAGGTGATGGCAGCTGTCTGTATTAAAGAAATATTTTCACCTTTCAAGAGAATACGCCCTAAATTTAAAAGTTATTACTTCTGATTAATATCTAAAGGTAAAAGTGTAGATCATGTGGCTTAATAGTAAACTAAGCCATACTTTCTATAGAAAAATATTAAATATACCTAATGATTTACGAGTATTTGTATCTTTCCTAAACTCATGAGAGCCTCATCGATGACTATGTTCATAAATTCATCAAATCCTATTATCAGCATTAGTAGTTGCTTATTTAAAGCTTATATATAGCACAATGTGTTGGCTTGACGAAAAGACAGTTCTATTCACTTACTGCAATGATCCCTTCGATAAATTCGTGGGGCTTGTCAAAGAGCCAGATTATAACCTTAGTTCTCTAGCACAAGTATCAGTTATGTTTAAACTTCTGTATTATTTTTTAATTTATCTAAGAGGGAAAAAATAAAAAAAGATAGAAAGCAAATGATTCGCAAAACAGCTAAAACTTCATCGATAATTACATTTTGGAAGTGCTTAAACATCAGGTTCTAAAGGTATACTGCATTAGTACGAGTCAGTTTAAGTTTTGGAGTTGTGTCAAAACTTGAATACTTACGATGGGCTGGACCATCACTTTTTGAACCTTCATGTTGCCACTCATTATGCTGTAACAGGATATGTGTCTAAATAAAAGGTCTTAGATTTTCAAAATATATGAAATGGCGAAGTGAATAAAAATAATTATATAATATGATAAGAACCAATAAGTTAAAAATAAAAATTATTTAAGAAGCATTCTTAGTCGAATAAGTAAAAAAGTATCTGAATTAATAAGGTCATTTTTAACAAAAAATGCTAACTTAACAAAACTACGATATTGCAAACGTTTAAGCAAGTAAGCTAGACATACTATTTTAATTGAGAAAAGCTGATTCTATCAGCGCTACTTGGGTTTATAATTTACCGGACGATTCTAATCAATTATTTTATTAATTTTTAGATTGTAGATGGCCATCGAAAAGATAAGGAAGTCATTTAATTTGTCAAATCAACCGAATTACCACAAACTGCTTAGCTAAACCATTGAACCTATCGAATTAATGAATAATCACCATATATATCACTTGCCAAAACCGCTTTAAAAATTCAGCAGTAGCAGGAACCACCCAGTATGATAACCACCCAAACCTTCCTTTTTTAACTGACTTTGAAATTTTTTTTTGGGAAAAAAGAACCTCCTTTAAAAAAAGCTCTAAAAAGTATGAAATAATCGAGAAATTAAGCCTACTCAATAAAACTCTTTTTGAAGGCGGCGCCATATTTTAAACTGAATTATAGAATTTTACTCACAAATACAAATTACATTATGTCTGGATTGGGTCCAAGTGTAAACTATAAGCAACTTAGAATAGATAGTACTGAGTATGAAAATTATAAATACCTATTATAAGTCAGTTAAAATATGGCACCGACTTCAAAAAGGGTTTTATTGAGTAGGCTTAATTTCTCAATTATTTCATACTTTTTAGAGCTTTTTTTAAAGGAAGTTCTTTTTACCCCCAAAAATTTTTTTCTATGTTTGTTCGCGCATAACTCTGAAAATACTGGACCAATTTAGATGATTATCTTCTAAAATAGAGGATGCTCCAACTTAGGTCCCATTTTACTTTTGTAAGTATTGGTCAAGTATCTGCCCATTAATTTAGTAAGTAAAAAATGGGCTCGGAAGTGATGGATACTTGTGGGACTAATACAATTCCGGATAAACTTTATTCCGGCATTGGTGAAGCGATAGCTTCGAAGCACTTTTGATATGTCCTATGGCTGGGGGCATGTTCAAAATTCAGTCAATATGAGATCATAGTGGGACGAGCTTAAATCATTATAGATGGCTATCATTTTTGCATAAGTTGACCAATAAAATCATCTAAATTTGATAAAATGAATTATTTTAGATAGCGATCAATAAATTTACATAGATTGACTAATAAAAGCAACCAAATCTAATAAAATGAATTACTGTAGATGGCGATCAGTAAATTTGGCATACGTTGACCAATAAAATCATCTAAATTTAATAAAATGAAGTATTGTAGATGGTGATCAGTAAATTTAATATAATTTGGCCAATAAAATCAACTAAATTTAATAAAAAGAGTTATTAGTATATTTGTTTATAAGATACTATATATAACTAGCGGAGTTACCCGTGCTTCGCTAAGGTGTCTATAGATTTCAGGTGATTCGAATTGATTAATTTAGATTTTATATATAGTTAAGCAATAACTACTCGGCTAAATCTAATTGCTCAATCGAAGCAACCAAAAAGACCAACCACTCAGCTAAAACTAACTGAACTTATCAAATCAACCAATAACTAATCACTTCCAAAACTAAACTGTATCCTATCGATTCGACCAAAAACCATCAACCACCGGCCAAATAAAATAAACTTATCAAATCAATCAGATTCTAAATTATTTTAGCTTTTATATTGGTAGATAGCTATCAATAAGTTCAGAAACCATTGAACCTATTAAAAATTCCAACCTCCAACCACTTAGCTAAAATCTATTAAGTCTACCAAATTAATTAAACCATCAATCTCTTATCTGAAACTATTGAGCCTATCGAATCAACCAAAAAATAAACCACCACTCAGCAAAAACAATTATTGAACTTACAAAACAGCCAAAAACTACCAACTAAATATTAAAGACTATGAAACTATTGAATTAAATGAATATGAAAATACACAGCCAAATTGCTATATAATTACCATTAGAAATATACGTTCTAGATCTTATATAAAACTGATGTTTAAATTTATATGATTATATTAAACAATTGCATATTAGCATTCCGTTCCCAAACTTTATAGAATACTTGTGCCAAGTTTGGTGATTTTTGGCTATTTGCTCGAGATAATGCATCTATATAAACAAATTAACATACTGATTCTTTTGTAAATAAAATTTAAGATTAATTCTTGTTGATACTTAGTTTAACACAGATTTGTTTGTGGGCTTAAAGTTCATCTGATAATCTCATAATTTTTATATTTGTAGATGGTTATCGATAAAATTAAGTAATCAAATTATACTGAATCAATATAAATTTACTAACCATTCAGCCATACCCAATTAAACCTATCGAATTAACTAAACCACTAAACCACTTAGCTAAAACCATTAGATTAAAAATCAACCAATCACCAACCGCTTCGTAAACCAAAGCTAAATGTATCGAAACAACCAAAATCACAACTACTTACCAAAACCAATCAGCTTTATTAAATCAACCAATCACTAACTTTATTTAAACCGTTAAGCTTATTAATCAACATAAACCCACCAACCGCTCGACAAAACCATTTAAACTACCGAATCAACCGATATCAAACTTCTCGGCTGTAACAATATACCGATTTCCATTAAAAACATATAAGATTTTCACTTGTTACATATAAAACTTTTTATTTTACTATGAAAATAAAAATTAGGCTTCAAGGTGCACACGGACCCCCTCCCGTCCACCTATAGCCAAATTTTCAGAGCTCTATATGCTCTAGTTTTGGCTGGGCATCGCACACACACAAACACACACACATACACATTTGCTTTTATATATAGATTACGCCAAGATTCGAACAACTGACCTTTTATAGAGTTGAAGCTTAGAGCCAAAAGCTGAGCTGATTATGCTAGAGGAGGTATTTTAAAATCAATTGGACTTTTGATTCAAAGTTTTGATTTAGATAAACTTGTTAAATACCCGAATGACCACTAACCACTTAACAAAACCATAAAATATCAAATCAGCTGAATATCAAACTGCTCAGCTGTAACAATATAGCGAATACCATCGAAGTATATATAGGATTTTCACTTGTTACATATAAAGCTTTTTATTTTACTATATTTTTCCCATGTTTTAATGGTTATTCTGCTATTCGGGGCGGAGACAAATCCAACAAAGCAAAGATCATAAAAATCGGTCCAGCTGTTCTTGAGTTATAAATGGTGTAACTAACACGACTTTGTTTTATATATATAGAAGATAGATATACAATGAGGGGGGTGGAAGGCGAGTCGGTAGGGCGTACGGCTACCAACCTGAAGGTTGCGGGTTCGATTCCCGCCCTTCGCACATCGATCGGGGTGCCAGCCGAAGGAAGCTATTGGCGGTTAGTAGGTATAATAACACGAAAACCTTACCCATGACGTAACCAGAAAAATCCGAGTCCCTATCCGGAGGTGAAAAAAAACTTTCTACGACAGAGTTGACCCTGCTCAGGTTTCATGTCGATACTTTCTTTTTCCATTTCGGTAATGTCCGTCCCCTGGTCGGCTTGCCTCGAATAAATAAAATAGATATACAATAAGTTTTTAATTTTATAGAGAAATAGTAAGGGGGTAAAAACAATATATAGAGATAGTAATATTTAATAAAAGTAGGAAAAAGAGCCACTTTTAAAATGCACTAATTTTTTGAGGGGAAAAGAGCTGGGGGTAAAGTTTTTTGGGAAAAAAGAACCTTCTCAAAAAAATTTTTTTTGGGAAAAAGAACCTCCTTTAAAAAAAGCTCTAAAAAGTATGAAATAATTGAGAAATTAAGCCTACTCAATAAAACCCTTTTTGAAGTCAGTGCCATATTTTAACTGACTTATAATAGATATTTATAATTTTTATACTCAGTACTATTTATTCTAAGTTGCTTATAGTTTACACTTGGACCCAACCCAGACATAATGTAATTTGTGTTTATGAGCAAAATTCTATAATTCAGTTTAAATATGGCGCTAACTTCAAAAAGGGTTTATTGAGTAGGCTTAATTTCTCAATTATTTTATACTTTTTAGAGATTTTTTAAAGGAGGTTCTTTTTCCCAAAAAAATTTACCTCCATATTATTAATTAAATAATGATAAGAGGGGTTAGAGGAAATTATGTTTATCCTACCCAGTACAGGGTCCAAACCTGTGTTAAGCAAAACCTGCACTAGAGTGGAAGCAGAATTACCCTGCCAGGCTAACCACCCTTTCTTAGCTAAAACCACTAAACCTATTGAATCAACCAACTAAGACCAAACCACTTACCAAAACCACCAAACCTTTCTTTTGTGCATTAACCTCACTTTTTGATATTTCAAAAAGTAACCTGGTAAAAATTTTTAGCAAAAACAAATTTAGTTTGTACCTTCTGCCCTAATTAGCACAGTACCCATATCTATTCCATTGCTTCAGTTACAAATGAGAATTCTACCCAACTGAGCTTAGCTCCTCAGATTATCAGTCTACAGTAACTAAATTTATTATCAAAAACCTACTATGCTATATAGTTAATCTAACTGGCAGGGGTGCATCTGCCAAATTTAGTATATAAAATATTGGTGATGCTGCCCAAGTATACCCTACTGACACAGCAACTCACTCTGCAATCAACACAATGCAAAATTATTCAAATGTAAAGGTGGGGACCATGACCCTATAATGGTATCTAAGCCACAATGGGTCAGGTGGTAGCTCTGGAGGAATCCATACTTCCCACCGACTGGAAAGTCCTTGGCAAAGCTAAGGTACCAGTGGCTAACCCCCTCTAAAAACTTCTGTCTCAATCCAGGGCCCCCAGTACTGGGAAACTGCTCCATTCAGGCCTACCAGAACCCTTGGCTACTGTGGGGATACCTGCTGCTAATTCTACCAATCAGGGACTTGATTGCCCCAAGCTTAGTACCACTAGTCAGGTTTGATTAGACATTATTCCCTCAAGTGCTAAAATTTTGTCAATTATCCTCAATAGAATTCAATTGCCTCAATTGAACCTATTGTCATATCATAACCCTAATCACATTAAAGTTGCTTTAGGATCAGATTCAGATTTGTCAGATCACTAAAATCTAATGCTGAAAAATCAAAAGTATCAGCACCACTCCCCAAATCTACCAAGGCTACCCAGAAGCAAAGCTCCATCCCTTACAATATCCTAATGAAGTATACCTAGTGCAGAAGGAAATGCCTACCTGTAGAGGTATCTCCATCCAGAACATCACAGTAGGAAATGTTGCAGCTCCCATATGTGATAGCAAATCAATAGATTTTGAAAATCATATCATCTCAGACTGGAGCCAATTTTCACACTAGCAAGTTCTCACCCAGGGTGGCAAAAAGGTGGATTGATACCAAGATCCTGATCAAATTGGTGATTATCTTTAACTCATTGTACATCTGCACTGAGCAAGCCCTTGAGTGGATGAAGTTGCCAGTAGACTACCACATGGTGGAAGCAGTAGTCTAGGAGAACCTTAAACCTGCTAATTTGGCAAGGCTTGATGCAGGCATTGACCTCTTTGATGCAATAGAGCTCAATAAAGCAGGTATTGTCAAGAGAGTGTCTGTAACTCTCAAGTTTCCAGAGAGGTGGTGTGAGATGCACAGCCACACTGCCAGGGAACTAGCCATTAGCAAGATAGGAAACAGGGTATCACAGAGGGTGCTAGAGCAAAAGGGACCCATGGCAAGATTTTACAATGCGGTGTATACTAGTAGATAGCAAATAAACAATAAACTTTGGTTGGACTCCAAAGGGGAGTCCATAACCAAGTGAAGATTGGTGCCAGGGTGCTTAGGTGCCTTGATCTGGAGGGGACCAGGGCGGCCCAGAGGTGCATCAGATAAAGTTAATTTTATCAAGATAAAATGGCTAATGTTGTTGGAGACCTCCTTGAGGAGGTCTTTGCACAGGTTTGCCAAGAGACCATAAAAAACATAAAACTTAATGGGGAATTTTATTTAGGAAAAGCTTTTCTTTCCGCTTAATTTTACTTTCAAACAAAATTTATAAAAAAGTTTATTTTACCACCGCCGTCTGGCCATATCCTTTTATAGTATGTCCATGGAACAGCCGCCCGCTGCTCCAATGTGGGGTATGGTGCTCCACCACCTAGCATTTTCTGCCCTGCAGGCAAACACGTTTGCATGGGGTCAAATAGCCCGCCATCTTCTGGCCATTTTGTCTCCCCACAGGATTTAGTGCTCCACCTGGCGCACATCCACCCTTCTTACCCCCATCCTCTTGCCCTCCCTTGTTCCACAATTTGATTTGCCTCCAAGTTGACTACAGGTATTTATTCCCATATGCCAACAAGGCAATTATTGAATTGGCCACCGCTGCATTTGTGCTGGCTGGCTTTATTGATTTTCACCCTTTTAAGGATTATTTTGACATAGGCTTCCAGACAGAGGAGTTTGCTTTAGCGGCAACGTTGACTCCTTTGATTTATAAAAATACTCCCATACCAACTACCTGGACTCACCTCCTTACAGACACCACAATGATGGTGTCCTTTGCGTCCCTCCCTTCCCACCTCCCACCCCAAGTCCTATATGATCAGTTGATGGCGGGGCTTCTGGTTATGGGACTCAGCCCAACCTCATCTTCACTGTTCTCTCTGGTTCAGAGCGCCTTGCTACCCCTCATGCCACTGCTACCATAATACCACACCACCCTGACATAGCCCAACAAATCCCTCCATGCTTGTATTGCAGTGGCGCCTGAGCACTTTTTTTGGTCTTATATGGATAATGGTCACCAGATTTGTCCCCTCTGTTTTGGGTTTGATCATTCTGTAAAATCCTGCCCCCAAGCCACTTCCTGTGATGCAGCTTTGGAGCCCTATTCAGCGGATTCCAAATGGGGCGTTTTGTTGCCCCCTCCCACTCAACGTTCTCATTTGATGGGCTAGATTGGGAAATTGGCCTCAACCAAATCAACCACCTACATTAACCCACCCAATTCTACCCTCAGAAATCAGAGTCAGGCTTAGACCACTGTTTGCACCCAAGCTGCCCATTCAACTATTACCTACCCAAATACTTCATCCACTATTCTCATGAACCAAAATCCATGAGACCTATCAGCTGAGGTTGATGAATCAAGTAAAGTTATTATGAGTGAGGAATCTGGTGAACCTCTCAGCCATTTTGATTATGGTTGGACCGAATTTTCAATTCTGATTTTGACAAAACCCCATCCCCTAAACGTTTTGCTCCTAAACCCAATGCCGCCCTCTACCAAAGTGTCCACCAGCTCGCCTTAGCAGTGGTGGCCTCTCCCCATTGCTCAAATCTACATAAAGCAGTGGCCAATCAGTGGCTTGATACCAACTAAGGCTGACCACACTCTACTACCCCCTGATTTTCCCAAAGCAGCCCAATGCAAAATTTTAAATAATTTGATGCTTCTGAAGCAACTTTCATGCATGTTGATAGACTAGCAGAATTTGACCCATCTGCAAAAACACCAGCCAAAGTATATCCAATTTTGCCCAACCACTTAATTCCCACATTTTAGCTGAACATAATTTCGCGGAATTTGTTGAAGCTGTCTACCAAGCTGATCTTGATGGTGAGGACAAGAATTAATTTTACACTATCATCCTGTCAGGTGAACAGCAAGTAAGAATTAGACTGGCTTGCCAGCCCAGATGCCAGAGCATCTGAATGGTAAATCAGAATGCCCAAGGCACTGCTGTTGATATGACAAATATGGAATTAGAAAGGAGTTCCACTAGTATCTGCCAGTGAGCCAGAATTTTTTACAGGCATAAAATAAAATACCAGACAACCACAGCCGCTAACCCTGAGGGGTATGAGAGTGTCAGCGAAAAAGGTGGCTTAATTCTCAACATATAAAAACTAAATTTTGGGGAACGTTTTATTTAATGGAAAATTTAGAGAAGAAAAATTGACCAACAATTTTCTCAGTGCAATGCGACTGATTAAATATTCATTAATTTGGAGGGAAACCAAGCCATTGTCAAGTCCCATAAATTCAAACTAACCAGCAAATTATTCAGGAATGGGTGGGTTAGTTCCCTGTGAACTGACATCAAAAAATTTGGCAGTGGGCCAAGTTGCTGTCAGTTTGACCTCGAACATCTGAACCAAGGCTCAGCTACGTTTCTGATGGTTGGCACAATGGCATTTAGCCCAATGAGCGGTGGGAATCCCCCAAGGACACCCCACATAGAGGTGGTCCCATTTGGTTGGGAACGGGTTTGGGATGCCCAACCCACCCATGCTTGGTCGCTGGGCCATTCATTCAGTCAGTGGCATTGCATCAGGCACAACACCCGATTTGCCAGCAGGAAGCTTCAAAACCTCATAAATGGTATCCAATGCTATTACCTGCCCATTGGGGGTGATGCCCAATGGATTTAGGAGGGGGAGATTTTTCTGATTTTCATGTTAACTGAATTGCAACTGTTGGGCATTCCAGCTGATAGATTGTTCTTCATACCTTTTTGACCATTTGAAATCCAAGCATTGGGCTGTTTGCCACTTGAATTAGTTGCAATTGATTTCATTTCGATGATCTTGGTGCAGATCTCACTGATTCCTCATAATAGTTCTGCTGAGGTTAGTGTGGGTACTGGGAACAGGATCTGAAGTGGGAGAGCTGTTACCCAGCGCTCATCTACCATGTGAGCAAGAACGCCCTGAGTAATGAGGGGTATGGCCATCCTCTTCAGTACTTTCTTTCTTGGTTGGGAAAATGGCCTGATCAACACCCAGAGGATGTTCCCTGGGACTTACATTACCCTTTCCTTTTTCCAAGGGAAGGGCCCCACCACTGGGAAACTGTACAAGAGCCACATTCTTGTGCGCCTTGGGTAACTTGATTGCCATTACCGTTACAGGTTTTTTTTTGGGGGGGGATGGGGAACCTCGGGGTGGGATATGTGGAACGCTTTGACAAGGTCCATGCAATTCGTGCAATTGTGCGCCTTGACCCAGCTGTTCTCATAGGCTGGATACCCTTTCCAGGGTACGAGATATTAGATGGAATGTCATGATTTCTGAGATGCCAGGATAGCCTCTACCTTGGCCTCTTCCTCATTTTCAATGATGATCAATTCTGGTTCCATGGGTTTTGCACCCTTGAAGGGCAACAGCTGAGAAACATGGAAAATGGCTGCTGCTTCCAATGCATGGGGAGCTTCAGTCAGAACGCCTCATTACCCAGTACCTCCTCCACCAAATGGGGACCCAAGCATTTACTGGCGAATTTACAGGAAGGGGCCTGGATCTTTAAGTGATGGGTGTCAAGCATAGCATAGGAGCCCACCATAAACTCGTGACCTGGAAGACACTTTCTATCTGCAAACTGCTTGTAGTCATCTATAGCTTTGGTGAGGTGTTCCCCCACCAAGGCTTGAGTCAATCTAATATGAGCAGCGTGGTCCGTGGCAGCTTGAACCTCAGGCCATAAGTACAATCTGACCAAAAACAAAGGATTATAACCCAACGTTGCTTTGTAAGGGAAAACCCCATGAACGTGTTTTCCCATTATTGTATGTGAATTGAGCAAGAGGGAGGTCATTGGCCCAAGTATCCTGCGCTGCTGCAGCATAGCAATGCAGGTACCATTTAAGAACTTGATTGACCCGCTTGGTCTGGCTGTCAGGCTGAGGATGATACGCCGTGGAGCAATTGGGGGATATTTTCAGGATTGATAGGAGTTCACTACAAAACTGCATGGTGAACTGGGAGCCACAGTCACTGATGATCTCCTGGGGGAGACCAAACATTGAAAACACATGGCGTACGAAAAGGCGGGCAGTTTCTTCTGATGTAATTGTGGAAGTACAAGGTATAAAAAGGGAAAATTTTGTGAAGTGATCCACCACTACCATCACCACTGTGAACCCATTAGAACAGGGGAGCTCGACAATAAAGTCCATGGACACCGATGTCCATGGGCCCTCCACCTGCTGTAAGGGGTGCAGGAGGCCATTTTTGCTGGAATGATCCGACTTGTCCCTGGCACAAGTAACACAATTGGCGATCCATGCTGGAACTTCTTATGTCAAACCTTCCCAATTGTAGGTCCATTTGATAAAATCAATGCATTTCTTAGAACCTGGGTGACCAACCGTGGGGGGATTATGATGTGCGCGAAATACCTCAATTCAGAAGGAGGGGGAACCCAAACGTGAGATCTAAAATATATAAGACCCTCCTTCGGTGAATATAGGGAGTGTTTACAATTTTAGTGAGATAACTGCTCGACCAACCCACGCCCTCAGGGCAGGCCATTTGACTGGCTAAGACCTGAAAAACTAATGGAGAGTCAGGGGCCAGAGCGACGGAAGAAACAACAGGGGGAACAATTGACAAGATTTGGGTGGTAGGAATCACAGTAACGAGATCCACTTCCTCCAGATCCGCGGAACTGTGGGCGGGGCTGCAGCTGAGAAAATTGGGAAGTACATTTAGTGCACCTATTACAAATTTGTATTTGAAGTTGAAACATCACAGGTCCCAATAGGTTCAGGCTTGCTGATGTGCCAATTTTTGGGGTTTACAAAATTATAACAGGGCCTGGTGATCCGTGTGAACTGTTAGTTCATGTCAAGCACCCTGTAACAGGTACCTCCAATGAGTTAGGGCCCCTGCAACGGCTGCCAACTCCTTGTTGTAGATAGCCCAAGGCTGCTCTGTAGAGGTGAACTTTTGGGAAAAGTAGGTGAACAGGTGTTCCAAGCCATCATGCTCTTGGAGCAGCACTGCTCCAACAGCTACTGATGACACGTCGCATGCAACAGTATATGGCTTGGTGGGATCAGTATGTTTCAAAATGGGAGGGGATAAGAACACCTCCTTAATTGACTCAAACGCCCGTTGGCATTTGTCTGTCCAGCAAAATGGTACATTTTTCTCTGTAAGGGGGTGGAGTGGGGCGGCGAGCTGTGAAAGTGTGGGGGAGAACTTTTTAAGAAAATGATGGTTCCCAAGAAACTCCGTAGTTGTTTCTGGGTAGTCAGGGTTGGCCACTCTCAGATAGCATCCAACTTATTGGGAGGGATTGCAAAACCATCTTTAAGGATGAGGTTCCTGAGGAACGTAACCTTCTCCTTATAGAACTCACACTTGGAGGGTTTGAG
Source organism: Massospora cicadina (assembly GCA_022478985.1). Lineage (NCBI taxonomy): Eukaryota > Fungi > Entomophthoromycota > Entomophthoromycetes > Entomophthorales > Entomophthoraceae > Massospora > Massospora cicadina. Next base: position 119,578 of record JAKSZP010008068.1, on the reverse strand, counting down.
AAACAAACCTGCCTTATGCAAGGCGACCACCACCACTTCCAAGTCAATAGCGTGTTGTTTGGGAGTTGGGGAGTGAACCAAGATATCATCGATGTATGCAACTGCGCAGTTAAACTAGAGGTCACCCAGTACATTGTCGATCATATGTTGAAATGTAGCAGGAGCATTCTTCAGCCCAAAGGGCATTACATGGAATTGGAAAATGCCGCGCTTCATCTGGATCGCTGTTAACCATTCCTGCCCTTCCATTACCCAAATTTGGTTGAAGGTGTTCACCAGATCCAGCTTGGAGAACACATGGGATTTGACGATTGCCTGACTAATTGTCTGCTCCAGAGGCAAGGGGTAGGGATCAGAAACCGTTATTTTATTCAAGTGACCATAATCCATGCAGGGACAGAATTAACCATCCACTACTTTGGTGAAGATGATGGGGGAGGCAACAGGTGAGGTCTCCTTGAACAACCAACCTTTTTTCAGCATATCATCCAACCAGGTATTAAGTGCAACTTCTTCCTCCGCTGTATGGGGATAAATTGGACAGTTGATGTTCACCAACCCCATGGTCATTCAAAACCCACAATCAAACCTAGTGTGCTTAGGCAGGCAATCCACCTTTTCCAAATCAAAGTTTCTTTGATAGCGCATTAAGCTTCCAGGAAAATTGGCTGGGATGCCCACAGAAGTGACTAGGGAAGTTATAGAACTAGATCCCTTGTGTCTTCTTGAGGGTGTCAATCAAAGGGAATTCTCCCTCCAAATGATCATTGGTAAAAGACAACGTATTAGACTCCAAGTGAATCTTAACATGTTTTCAGCGCCACCACCCCACTAAGATCACTGGAAACACCAAGTTTGGCATGGCCAAAAAGCAATCGCAGAAGCTGAATTGGTGTATTGAAAATGTGACTGGGCGACATACCAGGTATGAGGTTTGGGAGGCTGACAATGCAACCATCACTGAAGGACCTGCATCCATGGCAAGTTCCAATTGCTGGTCCAGTTCTACACTCATAAAATTTCCTGCGGCTTTAGTGTCCACCAATGCCTCAAAGGAGACGTGATGGGACCCAACACTAATCTTCATGGGTACAAGAAGTAAGCATAGTTCTCTTTATTTGTAGTTGTGGATGAATCCAGTGATACCAAAGAGATGGTGGTGGGGTCAGGGGAAACCACTAGGCTTTGATGAGGAGCAAACTTATTGCAAGTTGAGATGTCAGACTCTACTGACATGGGCAAAATAGCTGTGGCAACTATGGGGTATGAGTTTGGAGTTTTGAGTGGGACCAGACTAATGTAGACAGAGATAATCTTCTTTACAACCTGGTTCATTTGGAAAGAAGGGACCATTGCTGCGCCAATATACACGGGAAAGGCAGAAATGGCTAAGAATAATGGTTGGTCGATTATGCCAGGTGAACAGCAAGTAAGAATTAGACTGGCCTGCCAGCCCAGATGCCAGAGCATCTGAATGGTAAACCAGAATGCCCAAGGCACTGCTGTTGATACAACGAATATGGAATTAGAAAGGAGTTCCACCATTATCTGCCAGTGATCCAGAATTTTGTACAGGCACAACTAAAATACCAGACAACCATGGCCGTTAACCCTGAGGGGTATGATAGTGTCAGCAGAAAAGGCGGCTTAATTCTCAACATATAAAAACTAAATTTTGGGGAAGTTTTTATTTAATGGAATACTTAAAGAAGAAAAATTGACCAACAATTTTCTCAGTGTGATGCGACTGATTAAATAGTCATTGATTTGGAGGGAAACCAAGCCAGGATCAGGTCCCACAAATTCAACCTAACCGGCGAATTATTTGGGAATGGGTGGATTAGTTCCTGTGAACTGGCATCAAAAAATTTGGCGGTGGGCTGAGTTGCTATCAGTTCAACCTCAAATGTCTAAACCAAGGCTTGGCTATGTTTCTGATGGTTGGCGCGACAGTGTTTAGCCCAACAAGTGGCGGGAATCCCCCAAGGTCACCCCACATAGGGGTGGGCCCATTTGGTTGGGAACGGGTTCAGGATGCCCAACCTGCCCTTGCTTGGTTGCTGGGCCGTTTGTTCAGTCAGTGGCATTGCATCAGGTGCAACACCTGATTTGCCAGCAGGAAGCTTTGAAACCTTGTCGATGGTGTCCAATGCTATTACCTGCCCATTGGGGGTAATGCCTGACAGATTTGGGAGGGGGAGATTTTTCCGATTGTCATGTTAACCAAATTACAACTGTCAGGCATTCTGGCCAATAGATTGGTCTTCATACCTTTTTGACCATTTAAAATCTGAGCATTGGGCTGTTTGCCGCTTGAATTAGTTGCAATTGATTTTATTTTGGTGATCTCAGCACAGATTTTACAGATTTCTCATAACAGTTCTGCTGAGGTTAGTGTGGGTACCAGAAGCAGAATTTAAAGTGGAAGGGCTGTTACCCAGCGCTCATCTACCATGTGAGCGAGATTGCCCAGAGTAACAAGGGGTATGGCCATTCTCTTTGGTACCTTTTTGCTCGGGAATGGGAAAATGGCCTGATCAATGCCCAGAGGACGTTCCCTGGGAATTATACATCCACCTACAATAAGCTGATGCCCCAACGCCATGGCTTTCTAATTTAGTCCATTTCTACAATTATATTGATATTATTGTGGCAAATATATCTGCAGAAAAGCCGCCTGACACCCTTCATCCTCTGCCTTGGTGGCTTAGCAGTTTCCACTCCCCTCCTGGTTGGAGGTTTTTTTATCATTCTGTTTATTTGTTTGACTTTTTTGCTCTTTAAGTATTGGTAATGTCCATCCCCTGGTTGGCGTACCTCAAATAGATTAAAATTTAAATTTTATTTAGGTAAGTCAAACAATGAGGAAAGTTGGTCTCGTAGAAACATACTTAAACCATGGGGGAGTTTCATCATTTGGCGGAAGTGGTGCTAAGCCTAAGCAAACCAATGGGTGCACATTCCCATTAGCCTGGGTACTGTAACTTGAGATTGTCCAAATTTGGTTTATAGATTGTAAATGGACTTGTCCCAATTTGGTATTATAAATGGAACTGTTTTTGAAACCCTGTTCCCAAGCAACTGTAACAAACTGTCAGGGTTGAGAATGTAGCTGGTGCATATTAACGCCCTGGATGTAATGCCAGGATGAGAATCACACACATCCCCAGATCCAACCTGTGCATACCTAATCTGTATTCAGCATTAGTCCAGGGTATGTTTTAAGTTAAATAGTCCTTGAAAAAGGACCTTTTTGGCCTCCTGGCATCCAGCCTTGTCCTTAAAGTCTATTTCCTCAATTATGTCATGTAACCATGACATTACCTTATTGTTCTTTTGGGGATCCACCCCCTAGGGCCTTTGTCAAGAAAAAGTTCTTGTGAGCTGGGGCCAGCTTCATGGTGGCGATACTTTGTTTAGGCTTGGGTCATAATGCCTCAGGCAAACGCTCATAAAAAGCTTTAATCAGATCTTGGACATGAGCGCAATTGTGCGCTGGTACCAACTGTTTTCCACTGCATCAAATCCCTTCTGAAGATACTAGGTACTTGAGCCTTTTTCTTACTTGGCGTGAGGCTACAATATCCTTCACTTCCCACTCTGGCATCCCATCCAAAAGATAAGGCACAAGAGTCTCTAGTGGGGGCCCTCAAACAAACTAGCTTACTTTCATGAAAGATAGTGAAGATCCAAAGTGACAAAGGAAGACCCAACTGGTACAAGGCGTGACTAACCTTTCTGACAATGCGGTAAAGCCCAATCTTCTTTGGTCCCAGCTTTTTTATGGATGGCTGCTTTATAGGGATATTTCTAGCATCAAGCATAACGAGATCCCCTTCCTTGTACGCAGGACCTACCCGTCCTTTCCTGTCTGCGTTCTCCTTATAAGCTTGCATTGCAGCATCCAAATTTGTGTTCACCACCTGGTTTACTTTACTGATAGTCTTCACGAAGACCACACCATTTCCACTTTGGATCCACAGCTGGGCTCCATCTTGAAGGCGGGGTTGAATCCATAGTTGGAGAAAAGGGAGAACAACCGATGGATGAATGTTGGGCGTTATTATATCTGGATTGGGCCATGAGGAGATGTGAAACTCAATTTGAATGATCCACGGCAGTGTAACACCACAAGAACTGTTCTAGGCACTGGTTCACTCATTCAGTCTGACCATCTGATTGGGGTGATAGGCAGTTAAACGGCAGGGCCAAATTTGAAGTCTTACACAACTATTCCCAAAATACAGATATAAACTGTGTTTCACAATCACTAATTATCTCTTAGGGCACCCCATGAAGGGAAACACATGAGACATGAAGAGCCTAATCATATCTGCCACGGTTACCATGGTTCTGCAGGAAATAAAGTGGGTGAACTTTGTGAATTGGTCCACCACTACCATGATGGCATCGTAGCTGTCAGATTCAGGTAACTCCGCAATGAAATCCACCAATAAAGAAGTCTAGAGCCTTTCAGCCTTTTGAACTGGTACCAGCAACCATGTGAGGGACTGGAGATTTGGCTTCATCCAGTTGAAGACCAGAAACTCATTACAGTACCTGGCAACCTGTGCGGCTAATTACTTCCAATTACAATGCTGAAAATCAGCTACAAAGTCTTCGCCTTCCCAGGGTGCCTGACTATGATCACAACATTATGGTACTGGATGATTTCCAGGCATAGTGGCCCGGTAGGAACCCATAAGCGTCCCTGAAACCACATTATCTTGTCCTTACATGGTAATCGCAGGTATTTTCCTCCTGATTTAACTGGCTCTTGGTGAGGACCATAGATTACTCTTCCAAAAAAGGCTGAGAAAGAACTGCCTTTCTGAACATACTATATTACTCCGCATTTTTCCATAGGAGCAAGCTCTGAACTGTGGGTCAAGGGTGAGGGAAGTTGTGACACAATTTTACCCAGCGGAATCATCAATTGGGTGTTGTGTACATCCACCTCCTTAGGATTGGGAGCTAGTGCAGGGTTTTTGCTCAAAGCATCCGCCAAACCATTCTCCTTGCACATTTTAAAAACATATAAACACAAATAGGGCCAGGGCTTATGCCAGAGGGTTTGCCGTGGGATCAAGACATGAGGTGCGTGGTAGTACAATGGGCACAGTGATCTGTATAAATGTGGAATGGTTGGGATGAGCCATGCAAATGATGACGCCAATATGTAAGCGCCTCAACCACTGTAAATAACTCTTTGGCATAAACGGCATAGTTTGACTCAGGGAGAAACTTCTTCTGAGAAAAATATTCCACCATATGCTCTATTTCATCTTCACCTACTTGTAATAAAGCCACCGCTATGGTGAAGTTGAGGCCATTTGTATCTACAATAAACTCCTTTATTGGATCTACATGGCAAAGGATGGACGTGGACAACAGGATGCACTATACTTCTTGGAAGGCATCCTGCAAAACGGCAAACCACTGGAGCACTTTGGATCCACTCGCCTTATACAAGATGCTGCCATCTCAGAAAGTTTTGGCGTGAATTTTTTAAGGAACATACATGTCCCCAAGAAGCTCCTTAATTCCTAGACTGAATTTAAGGTGGGACACTCACAAATCACCTTCTCCTTGTCTGGAGTTATCATGTGGCCTTGGTCAAATATGACGTTGCACAAGAAGGTGACCTGAACTTAAAGAACTCAAACCTACTGATCTTCAGCGTAAGGTTGGTTACCCTTAAACTCTCCACCAATTGCCGCAGATGCATTGCATGGGACTCTTGATCAGGGGAAAACACCAGAATACCACCCATATAAACTACCGTGTATGAACCCAGAAGTCCACCAAGGCTGCATCTATATGGCGTTGAAACATAGCTGGGGCGTTTATAAGACCAAATGGCATAACCTGAAATTGGAAAATTCCTTCTCTGATAAGGAATGCAGTTAGCCACTCCTGGCCTTTCTTGATCTGTATCTGATTGAATGCATTTAGACAATCCAGTTTGTAGAAAACTTTCGCCTTCTCCACTTAGTGAGCAATCTGTGAGTCCACCAGGATAAGATGAAAATCTGGTACGGTGACGTTGTTGAGGTTCCCATAATCTACACATGGTCATAAGATACCATTGGTTTTCTCCACAAAAAGATGTGGGGAGAATACTGGGGAGGTACGCTGAAAAATCGCGCCTTTAGCTAATTGCTCCATAGCCCACACATCTAAAGCTGCTTCCTCCTCTATAGTCAAAGGGTAAATAGGAGAAGATATACGCATCAGAGCAACATTGAGATTGAACTAAAAATTAAACTCTGAATGAGCTGGTATTACATTGGCTGAAGCCGCATCAAATGAAGATTCCAGCTCCTCCAAACATGAAGGTAAAGGTACCTTCAAAGAGGGCTTCAGCAACGGAGCAAAATTGAGGGTGTGGACCATGGCCCATTGGAGAAAATTGCCCTGAGAGTTAGATTCAGACAAAGGTACCACTAATTTTGACCATATTAAGGTTAAGGGCAAGGTATTGTCTTTCAAATTGGTTCTGACGTCAAACTTTCGCCACCACTCTACTCCCAAAATAATGGGGTACAGAAGGTTTCCAATTGCTTAGAAGTGGTCAGCCAAATGATATTTGCAAACCTGATAACCCACTAACCCCAGAACCTTCAGTGTAAGAATTCTTAAGAAGCCCCTCCCCTAAACATACCACCTGCCAAGTAATTCAACTTAAGGTAGTCGGCTAGGTCTTAGTCAATAAAATTTTTGGAGGTTACTGTATCTACAAAAATAGTTGTGCTGATTTTTCCATAAAAGGGATGAAAGCATAGCAGTCAACAAAAAATATCCATAATGGTCTTTATTTAATTCAGAAATCTCCAATAATTCACCAGAAAACCCTTCATCAAGCATAAGCATGCTTACAGGGTATGTTTTCACATCATAAAATGGAGAAGGATAATTAGACACTCTTACTACTGAGGCCACATATCCCACCATAACTATAGCATTGCATAGCTATTTTTATATTTAGAAAAAGCTCCTTTTCCACCTCCTGTGTTCTGTGGATCATGGTAGGGGTCAAGAGTGGGTTTTTCAGGTGTAATTTAATATACTAAAATAAGGTCCTTGTCAGAGCTGCAAGAGCTGATAATTGGCTCATTTTTTGTATATCATTTCCATTATAAAACGCGTTTACAGTCATCAATGACACCCATACCCACTCCAATGGCCAGTTGTGACTCATTATCTAAGGCCATTAACACCAAGCCCTTTGTCAATGCTTCAGCCTGCACTTCAGAAATGCGGCACAAAAAAATCTTTTTATCTAACTGAGGTAAGCTGACCAGGGGACAGACATTACCGAACTAAAACTAAAATCATAATAAAAATAACTATTCAAATGAAACGCCCAGAATGGATGGATTGATTGAATCATAACAAACAAAATATCCAACCAAGTGGGCGGCGAATACTGCTATCCCTCTATGGTGGATGGGGAGGGGGGATTGGGGGGCTTATCTTCAGCCGCATCCATCTCATTCCAGAGTAGGGTGCGTGTTAAGGCAGATAGTAAGGGTGTGGGGGCATCAGTGGCATGGGGTTTGATAACCTTGATGAATGGAACTTCCGAATAGTTGCCAGCCATCATTATACTAACAATGTATTTTCCCAAAGCATCTTCAGCTTTGAGGCGGGCGTCTGGGAATTTAATGAACATGCAATGTTGGTTCAGGTTATTTTTGCTTTCAGATTCTGTGCTACTGTTACCATGTTCTGGATGGCTTCAGTGATTTTTTTGTGTAAAGTTTTCATTTTAATCTTACTTTGTACAGTAAGATTTATGGGGATGATGGGAGGTGGAATTCCTCCTGCAAGCGCAACCACAGATTTGGCAGCAGCTTTGTGAAGCGGATGGCAATCTGGTGTGGCAGCTGCTTCTACTGCAAGCTGGTGGTCGCTGTAGAACAGTTTGGCGTTAGGTTGTGGGACATATTTATGAGGTGGGAATTTTGCATCCCATTCTGAATTACAGAGCCGCTCAAGTTGCAGCATCAGTTCTTCAATGACGTTACCTGATTTGTCAATTATATCCAATAATTCCCATGGATTTTGGTTGAATTGGATTGGGGAATCAGCGTATGGTTGAGGTTTGTTTGATTCATTTGCGGATGCATAGGATCAAACTGGGATCCAATCCAAAGTTTGGTTGGATGAATCATTTGTGGAATTGGGGCAAGGTGGGTGCTGATTGGTGGCTGTAGGTGCAGCTGCAGCATCAGGCATTAGAGGAGGAAAAGGTAGGATTGTACCCCATGTCAGATTTGGCGCAGGGTGGGCGGCGGATTGGTGGGCGTTGGCCAAAATTTCAGCGTTGGTGAAAGTTTCAGAGTATGGGAATTTATGTTTTGAGTGGTCTAACTCAAAACAGGATGGACAAATCGTCCTTTCGCCCTCAACGCGGGCCCAGAACAGATGGTTGGGGGCAGATGGGATGGTGGTACAAGGTGGAATTGCTAAAGAAATTTTTATAAATTTAGGGCTGATCATGGCATATGCCTGAGGCCCAGCAAGGCGTGTGGCCCCATTTAGGACCACAAAATGTAAGATGGGGTTGGCGCCGTAGGCTGCTAAACCTTCCATCAGCTCCTGGTGGAGCACTTTGGGGGGGAGGTGGGTGGGCAAACCAGCGAACCAGACCACCAAGGTGGTGTCCGTTGGGAGCTGGGTCCAACTTGTTGGGAGGGGAATATTGTTAAAAATTAACAGCACTGTTGATGCAGTGGTTGCATCAGCTTCACAGGGGAAGCCAAGATCAAAGTACCCCTTATAGGGACAGAAGTCTATAAAACAGGCTGGTGTCATCACCGCCTGAGGCATTTTGATAATGGCTTGGTCATCATAGGGGAAGAAAACCCAGTATTTGACCTTAAGGCCAAAATGCATGTTGCTCAGGGGAGCACCAGGGGGAAGCAGGGCACCGCTTGGGTTTGGGCGAGATGGGCATCAAGATCCTTGGGAGGAACAAATTGTCAAGGGTTTGATATGACTGGGTGAGCCAGTCTGAGTGCGTTTTCCTGTTGGATGGAAAACAGAGGGGGAGTTTCGCCACTGCCCCACGCTGGGACAGTCAGCAGGGGATCCAATGACAAAGGAGCAAGACTTCAGTGTGCGATTGAGTGTTTGCTTTTAATTTACCAAAATTAATTTGCTCAGAAAGTTACGCCAAGCAGAGAGAGCGCAAATAATCTTTTTGTTGATTTGTTTTTTTTATTTGGGGCTAGACTCTTGGACCCATGAATTCCGGTAAAATGGTGAGGGAATTGGTGGGGAGCTCTTCTCATTGGAGAGGAAACAATAAACATGGGAGACATATTTATAGGGGCTGCTGCAGGTGACATGATTGCAGCAGAATTAATTAAAATATTTAATTTGAACTTAGGGCTAGACCCCTGCTTGCCTTCAAATTAAGCAGAACTCAAAGGAATGGAAGAATAAGGTTCTTCCTTTTTGAGAGGCGCGTGCAAGTTTTTGGGGCCCATATTTATATGGGCCACCCCAGGTGAAACCATGACGGCCAAATTACCTGGCCCTTTCCAGTTTAGGGCAGGGAAATCTCCTCAAAGAGCTTCAATCAGTTGGTCAAAGTTAGGAGGGGGCAATTGCCAAATTGTGGAGTTTCTCATGGGGAGGTCTAAGGTGGAATGGAGTAATGGTGTTTTAATGACGTCAGGCAAAGGTAGGGTTTGTGCTCTATCACAAAATTCAATTAAATATGATTTTCCCAGGCGGTCAGCTCGGCGCAGAGAAAAGAACTCATAGAAGGTGTGGATGACATGTCAGGATGATGCTTTAGGACACGCTTTAAACCCTCCGCTAATTTCCACAAAAACAGCTGTGAACAGAACACCGTAAAAGCCCAGTTGAAGGCCTCTGGAGACAGCTGATATATAAAATCACCCCATGCAAGGGCGGAAAAGAACCAGACAATTTGTTATTACCAAAAGAAAATTCTGGCAAGAGGTAAGCAAAAACCTGTTTATTTTTGAAATAAAGCTTGGGGGAAATTTAAGGAATCGTGACAATAGGATCACAAAGGGTCTGAGACCACCAGGTACAAGCAGGAAGGGTGGGCACTTCCAAGTTGGTAGTTGCAAGAATAGTGCTGAGATGCACCAATACAAAATAAATGAGAAAACTTTGGTGAGCACCATAGTGGCCGTGACAAATGGCCAGCGTAACCATTCACACATAAGTAAAAGCCCCTACATGGATTATTCAAATGTACGTCAAATAAAAGGGTTGGTTGACTAATGTCAAGAGAGTTTCTGTAACTCTTTTGTTCCCAGAGAGATGGGGTGGTATGCACAGCCACACCACCATGGAACTAGTCATTAGCAAGGTTGGAAACAAGGCACCGCAGATGGTGCTGGAGCAAAAAGGACCCAGGGCAAGGGTATACAACACGGAATATATTAGGATATAACAAATAAACAACAAAATCTGGTTGGACAACAAAAAGAAATCCATAACCAAGTGGAGATTGATGTCAGGGTGCTTGGATGCCTCAATATGGAGGGGACAAGGGAGGACCAGAGGTGCACCAGATACCATCATTAATTTTGTCAAAATAAAGTGCTTAATGTTGTTGGAGACCTCCTTGAGGAGGTCCGCACACAGGTTTGCCCAAGGGACCATAAAAAATGTAAAACTAATGGGAAAGTTTTATGTAAGAAGTCAACTCTCAAGGAAAGTTGGCCTTGCAAAATATAATTAAACACCGGGGGAGAGTCATTGTTTGGCAGAAGTGGTGCTGAGCATAAGCGAACCAGTAGGCGCACACTACCATCAGCCAGGGCACTGTAACTTGAGATTGTCCAAACTTGAGTTATAGATTGCAAATAGACTTTTCCTAACTTAACAATGTTATAAATGGAACAGGTTTTGAACCCCTGTTCCTCAAGTGACCATAATGAGCCATAAGGGTCAAGGACTTAGCTGGTGTGTTTTAATGCCCTGGTTGTAATGATAGGCCAAGCATCACGCACATCCCCAGGTCCAACCTGGAAATATCTCACCTTTACCCAACGTTGGTCCAGGGGATGTTTTAAGTCAGGATGGCCTTGCAACTTGACCTTTTTGACCTCCTGACGTCCAGCCTTGTCCTTATAGTCTGTTCCCTCAATTATGCCATGTACCCATGACATGAACGTATCCATCTTTTTGAAAAGTCAATTTATGATATTAAAGATACTCAGGACAATATTCATTCCTCCAGACCACCTGGGATGCTGGGAGATGATGGCCCTCCTGTAATGCCTAGAAAACCTGGAGTATCTGGCCATGACAGCATGTCTGGCTGATGTGGGTCCCCTGGACCTAGTACTGATCCCAAAATCCCTGATGAACAACTCTAGTCGTTTATACAGAACATTCAAAAACTCACTGTACAACTCAGATGTGTAGATCAAGGAGTGAAACTCACATGAGATGGAGTGCCTCATCCCTGATGTTTCTCTGGGTGCTCATCATTACTGCCTTGAAACATTGACTACTTTACTCACCGTAGTACAAGGCTTGGAGCAACAAATGCTCGCCATTGAGCAACATAAACTCAAACTTTGAGATATGACTGTCAGTTTAAAGAATAAAATTTGGCAGTTACCCCAGCTCTTCACCACAAAATAAGCCCTTTGAGGTGCCCATGAGAGAGTAGATTTAGTTATTAATATGCAAATGACCTGCAGAGCCAAGTAGATGCTCTCCACCACCATGAATATTCCCAAGATACCATTTACTCCCTAGGTTAAGGAGTGCCCCCAATGTCAGTTTATATCATTTGGCCTCCAATCCCCCCAAATAGCGTGTCTAAACCCCATTCAAAGATAAATACGTCCCAGGAGAAGGGAGCATTTTCTCTTTTATGTATTGTTACAAGAGTGCTATGGAGGAGGCTACTGATAACCAGAAACTCAAACACCTAACAAATTGCCTTAGCTGCATAGCTCAGGACATTATGGTACCTCATCTGATGAACTTTTTTCCTGGATTGATGCCAAGGCTGCTCTGCTTTAGGAGTTTTGGAATGACTTAACACTATCCAACCAGAAACAGACATCTATGGGAATCAGCCTTAATTGGGGAGAATCCATTAAGGAGTTCGCTCATCAATTCTATATTGAGGCTCAGACTTTGGTCGCAGAGAAACGTCTTACGTTAGACAATGCTATCACTGCCTCTCTATCAGCATTTAAAATATTCCTTATACATTACTCATCTTAAAGCTGTGAAACCCAATATGATGTCTCTCCTGCATATCAAAGAATCCATCATGGAGATTCCTGCTGATCTGTTTAGATCTACTGGGCCACCCCATCCTAACAATAAGCCTCACCCTCAAGTGTTAGTGGTTAATCCCCCAACTCACCTACACACGAGTTATTTTGCAATTATTGTAAGGAAACAGCCACATCATAAACTTCTGCCACAAACTTCGCCAGAGTAAGGCAGTAAAAGGTCAGCCAGCATAGAAAAAGAGGCTCCCTCTGCTGGAGACACTCAAAAACCTCAATTTTCTAGTTCTATGTCCAGTACATCAGGTTTTATGTTAGCTTCTCCTGCTGAAATCAAAGTACCTCTTATTATTCAGAAAATATAGGCCTTCGTGTTATTATTATTTTTTGATGGTCAATTACCCGTTAAAATTTTACTGTCAACTCCTCAAGTAAGAATCACATATAAACTGAAAAAATGTTTAAACAATTTGAAAACTTTTTAAGCTTACCTGAGGCAAAAATTCTATGATCACCTCACTACAATTACCTAAAAAATTTATTAAACTTTAATTCACAATTTGTATCCTTAGTGATATAAATAGAGTTAGTCATTCACAAGGTTAAAGTACTGGCTATAAATGATACTGACTCTCTGGCTAAAAATATTGCTGAAGATTTGGGCTTCACTTGATGGCTGGTTTGTTGTTTGATGGAAACTGCAGCTTCAAGCATCTATTGTGTGAGGACGATAGACAGGATGGTGCTTTAAATTTATGATATAGCTTCTGGTAATACTTTAATTGTATACCCGGTCATTTCACTTGGACAAAGGCTCGCTGCCCTGATCCTACTGATCCCAAGTGAAAATTGACTTTAATATAAAATAAAGTAATAACGCAAAAAGTTTATAAGTTAAATTAGAAACTTAATCCAGAAGTTAAAGGATATTTTAGTAGTGTAAATGCAAGGGTTATTTATAGGGTTCAATGTTAACCACATCTTACCCATGACGCCTTAATTTTCAGTGACCCTTGGCCATGTAAAAAGTTTGTAATGACGTCTACAAATACTTTAACTCAGGGCATCATGCTCAGCCTCAGAGTCAGAGTAAACACCATCATCATCCTTGAGATGGCGTTTCATCATATCTTCAAAATAGCTAAACCAATTCACTTTCACATGCAATCGGCAGCACATACCAAGGTGATTCATATCACTAATTAGTAATTACTTCAATTGAAAACTTGACCAACATTAAAAACTAATTTTGACATAGACCAACAAAGCCCACGTGCCCCAGTCATTAAATCAAGACTTAAATTTAAGTTCAACCTAACCAACAAAGCCCTCAAGCCCATGTCATCATAGTCAAATATAATTAAGTGAGATTGCTAGGCCACAAATCAAGTTCAGATATACTTAGGATATCTTTGGTTTATAACAAATGGTGATTTAGATCCAGTCAACCATTCAACACTTCCCCCTCCTTGACTGGATAAAAAGCGGCAAATACTCTTCTTCTTTTGTCACACCTTTTAATTCTTTGTGTTCCTCAAAGTTCAATTGTTATCTTGATAGCCTTTCCTAAGCTGACAGGGCCAGCGTGCCTGGTGCCAAGCTTCCTTGGGTTTGGCGCATCTCCAATTCTGTTGCAGGCTTCTCCAGTTTGGTCGCACTCTCCTCCCCTACCGAAGAGGGGATACCTAGTTCTAATGCCAGTGAGGCATCAAATCTATGAAATAAGCTCTATGGCTTGCAAATATTATTATTTTCTTTTTTACTTTTTGTTTTTTATTTTTTATTATTATTATCACTTTTTTCTTTTTATTATTGTTCTTTTTTTAGTACTAGATGGTTATTATTATTATTTTTTATGATACAGATGAAGAAACTTAGCGTGTACTAAATTCACAACCCAGCCGCCTTGATCCTTAATGGTATATACATCTTCAGACAATTTCTCCAATATAATAAATGGACCCTTCCAAAGTGAGGCTATCTTGTGCGCGCGGCCTGCGCTATGAGTGTCACAATATACTACTAAATTCTTTCCTTGAACTTAGTCATTCCCCCATACCTAACAGCTGGAATATTTTCAAGTATTTGTTGCACATAGGGTTTAGCAACTTCTAAGAGGCTTCAGGTGTGACAACCTTATTTTAGGAGTGAGTTACTGCATGTACATTCAAGGAATCTTCATTCAATACTAAAATAGAATCGTTTTCATTGTTAAGCAAGGCCCAGTGGCCATTGTTTGCTTGTCAATCAGGTAGGACTGGTGTTGCAGGCACAATAGAGCATCCCTCATCTATTGTGCTTGTCCTTTTCCCTCCTCTCGCACAGTATTGGGAAGGACTATATTGACATTTTGCTGATGGCATCAGGAAGCATAATGACCTTTACGATTGCAATCAAAGCAAGTAATTCACTCACTGGCCATGAGGTGTTAATCTTCCTATTGGTTTCAAAGGACTTTCCAGCAAAGGCAGTGGTTCCTGATCTGTAACCAGTATTAGGAGGGCCATAATTTTTTGAGCATCTGCGTAAATAGTCAACCAATTCAGATGTCACAAGGTTTTGCATGAAAGCAGGCAATAGAGTGTTTAATAGATTAGGGTAAGGTTCTACTGCATGCTTTAGTGCTATCTTGGCATTGAAATCAACCATAGCCCATGCGCCTAATAGAACTTGAGCTTCACGATAGAATCAATCCACAAATTCATCAATTGCTTCATATTTCTTAAAGCTGATGTTCATAAACTTGAATTTTCTGGTCAACATCCATTCTGGACCTCCAAATTCATGAAGCACGGCCTCCTTGACTTTGGCATATGTTGGATTTTCATTAATGTGAGGCATAATCAACTCAATGCTCCACTCATCCAAGCAGTTAATCATGGTGGCTGTTTTGTTACAGTCGCTGGTCCCATGCATGGCCATTTCAAAGTGTTTGATGAAGGTGGTAATACTTCCATTCTTGTCAAAGGCTGGCAGGTTTGTGGTTTGTTTTTATCACTTCCCCATTCCTGGTTATCATGATTACTATTTTGTTGACCAGAACCAGGTGTACTAGGGCGTTGGGGCATTGTATCCTGGTTTGAGGTGTTAGTGTTGACAAAGTAATCATATTGCTAGGCAGTTGTCGACGTGGCCCAGCGTCCATTTTGGTAGCTATTTCTGAAGCTTCATCCTCATAATATTTGGAAGAATTTTCAGTTGAGTGGGTTGTAGCACACTGATAATGCCAGTCGGTCAGAGTTTAAATTTGCTCATTGATTTTATTTTTCCAATTGACATGATTTTAAATTTTAATTTTAATTTCGCTATTTCCTTATTCAGGCTAGTAGCTTGTAGTTGCAAGGTGGAAATCACTTGGTCCTTTTCTTTCATTGCCTTCTTGCACTGGTTCAATTCTTCATGGAGATTTATGTTTGACTCATTAATAGCATTAACATCATCATTGAGATTATTGATCTGTAGATTAAGACGATTAATAGAATCTTTAGTTTTTGCCCATTGAGCCTCAATTTGGGTTTGCCAGTAATTGATTTTTTTGATGTATTCATCCTTCATCTGCGAAATTTGGGCACTCAAACGTCAATACTTGTCACCATCTGCAGTCCCAGCCATGAGCGCCATTATTGAAGATTTGGGCTTCACTTGATGGCTGGTTTGTTGTTTGATGGAAACTGCAGCTTCAAGCATCTATTGTGTGAGGACGATAGACAGGATGGTGCTTTAAATTTATGATATAGCTTCTGGTAATACTTTAATTGTATACCCGGTCATTTCACTTGGACAAAGGCTCGCTGCCCTGATCCTACTGATCCCAAGTGAAAATTGACTTTAATATAAAATAAAGTAATAACGCAAAAAGTTTATAAGTTAAATTAGAAACTTAATCCAGAAGTTAAAGGATATTTTAGTAGTGTAAATGCAAGGGTTATTTATAGGGTTCAATGTTAACCACATCTTACCCATGACGCCTTAATTTTCAGTGACCCTTGGCCATGTAAAAAGTTTGTAATGACGTCTACAAATACTTTAACTCAGGGCATCATGCTCAGCCTCAGAGTCAGAGTAAACACCATCATCATCCTTGAGATGGCGTTTCATCATATCTTCAAAATAGCTGAACCAATTCACTTTCACATGCAATCGGCAGCACATACCAAGGTGATTCATATCACTAATTAGTAATTACTTCAATTGAAAACTTGACCAACATTAAAAACTAATTTTGACATAGACCAACAAAGCCCACGTGCCCCAGTCATTAAATCAAGACTTAAATTTAAGTTCAACCTAACCAACAAAGCCCTCAAGCCCATGTCATCATAGTCAAATATAATCAAGTGAAATTGCTAGGCCACAAATTCAAGTTCAGATATACTTAGGATATCTTTGGTTTATAATAAATGATAATTTAGATCCAGTCAACCTTTCAACAGATATATTTTTAACTTATACAAAATATAAAAATAGCTCTGGACTTGATTTACAAAGCTGAATATGGGACAGCGGGGAATCAGCATACTAAGGCGATTGGGGCATTTTTTTGTCTTATTGCTCTGATTTGGAAAAATCTTGATTGTCACTCCCAGTATAACGTTAAAAACAATAAACATTAATTGCTTATTGCAATACAATTAATGTGAGAGTCCAATTGCATTATTAATCATAAAAAAACACCTCTAACCATTAGAATATTAAGTTCCATTAAGATTTGATCTCCTGATCAAAATAAAGGGATCACAAAAAATTTCCCTTCTTTGTCAAATATCCCACCTCTATTTTTAAAGTAGAGTACAAAAACTTGTAATATAAAACTAAGTTAACCCTGATGCTGTGGATGCTGAGGTATAATATCTTTGTGCGCCCATTCCATTAATATACCTTGTGGTTTTTGGGTTACCATGGATTCTATAATTAAGATTCACATTCCTTCTAACCAAGATTTAGAGTTATACGGACACCCTGACCCTTCATCTAAGAGGCGTTAGTCTGTCCTGGAATTTTAGACCCCGCCTATGGAAAATATATCCCTATCTTTTAGAAATCTAATGAATCAGACCCTCCAAGCTCCTCAAAATGCTCTCCTCACCTAGGAAAAACTCTGCACTATTAAAAATATCACAGATGTAGGCAGTTTTGATTCCCTACAAGGTTAGGGTTTAATCCTCTACTCACAATAGCTCCTGTTAAAATTAAGATTGGGGACAGTCTCACTCCCAATGAACATCAGAATGTAGAAGCCCTCCTTGAGGAGTATAGCGATATCTTTTCATTAGGATCAGGCGATTACAGGAAGATTATAGAAATTCACCAAGTCAAAACTTGATCATCCCTGTTGAGATTCTGATATGACTGGATGAAAAATGCCAATAGCTATGGCATATTGGGTGATATTGGCTGAAACTGAGTAATGTATTAATGTTTGTGAGATTGCCTTGAAATAAGGCAATAGGGCAATACCAAGATTTGTACAACTATTTATTGAATCGCCTTAAAATAAGGCAATGTCAACATGAAAATAATATTTAATAGTTCACCTCAAACTAATGAAATAGTGAATTTAAGAATAGTATACTCTGCCAAAGCCAATGGGAATATGGCTGAACTGAATAGTCTAAGAAAAAGGATCAGTATCAAATAAAATTGCTGATATATAAGTGAGATGAGACAATGGAAGAAGGAAATTGGTTGTGGATAGGAATGGGTGAGTGGAGCAGAAAGAATCTGCTATATATTATAGTAAATAAAAGTGGTGTCACTTTAGCTATTGCTTTGTGTTTTATTAAATTTATTAAGTTTATCTCAAGGACCAGCAATCTTCATATTTTCTGTCCATTGCTCAGTGGGCTTTTACCCTGTGCAACCCTCTCAGTGTATATCGACTATATTGCCAAAATTACAACAGTGGTGCTCACTACAGTGGGACCATTGAACAACCACAAAAAATTAAAAATTCTTAGTCACCGGCCATGGCATATCAGGCTTGCACCAAAGGGGAATCGTCCCAAACTTCTGCGCTTTCAGATACTGCAGAATTCAAACTTTTTGTGGACGCAGTGCTCAAAAAACAAGAGGTACTTCTTTAGGAGCATGATGATGTAAGAAATTAGCTTGAAAACGCTGTTAATCAGTTGCAGAAACTTGGACAACAGAACAGTCAACTTGCTAATTGCCTGGATGATGCTACTGAGTGGCTACGCTGCACGGAACAGAAGTTGAAACCTAACTTTAACTCGCCTCATCCCCATTGGGAAGTGGAAGGACAAGGGGTCACTCAGGAAGGATCATTTTATGATGAATAGAGACTGGATATCCAGCTGAGGAGATTTTTGCCAAACATGCAGGCAGCGTGAGCTGCTCAACTCATGATGACAGCTCTGGGGATGATTATGTTTTGACCCAACGAAACTCCCATGTGATGGCAGTCCTGCCCACTGAAGAGACCTACGCTGCCCCTAGAGCAGCTGACCAGCTGTGTGCAGCTGGCCCATCCAAGCCAGCTCCATGCTGAGATACTGCTTATTGGTCTCAACCCATTCCTTGGTAAGCTCCAAAGGTTTGCAGTTGTGAGCGGGAGGAGGAGGTTTGTATTGATAAGCTGTCCCAATTTATGCGATGGGAATATCCATGTATTCTTTAAATGATTTGAGTTTGTGGAAGAAGGAGTATCGGATTGATGTAAAGCTAAATTAATATCCGTCTTGGATGTTGGGAGTGCCAACCAAGATACCTGCTATCTTCCAAGCAGTTATGTTACATACCAAGAAGTGAAGGATGCTGTGCTGCGGTTGTTTGGAGGTACCACAAAGATGTCACAGCGGAAGGCTGAGTTCCTGACCATCAGGTTTTAGTGTAATGAGACCCTCACTGTATTAGCTGACCAATTTATGGCGGAAGCCCACGTGTTAATTGGGGCTGGGATTTTATGCAAATCCAATGTGTTCATTGCAATGACCCCACGGTGAATCCATAATGCAAGCTTTACAACGTCATGACTCTGATTTTAAAGGACGACATACCCCTGCTCAAAATTATTCCGTTTATGCGCTATCTATCAACTATCTTTACTCCACCCGATACAGCAAAAAAACATACTGCCGCCATCACCAGACCTTCTTATTTGGGGGAATGCTCTTGTCCTGTTAAGATTCCGCCTAGTAACCCCCAGTCTTATTATAATCACGTGCCTAATCCTTGTCCAGGTTACTCCCATAAGTTTAGCTTCCAACCTGGACTAATTACGCTGACCGTCAGAAATTAACCTTTTGACTAGCCCTGGCTATGCCATTCGCCAACAAACGAAATATTGGCCTGGCCTATCTTATGAGAACCAAGGACGCGGACCCTATGGGGTAAATTGTTTTGAATGCAGTCGTCCTGGCCACCTTGCCTAGAGTTGTCCTAATCATCAGGTTCACTGTGTGCAACCGGATCAATATTACCAGGGAAAATATAGAGAGGAGTAAAGATGGGACTCTCTACCTCTGCTATCCCAACCCCAAACGTCCCACCTAAACTATCATAGTATATTCAGCTGAAGTCCCTCAGTATGATGGTGAGTTTTTTATATCCACAGCTGGTTGGAGGTTAAACGTACTGACACAAGCACAAGGAAAGGCCGCTACATAAGAGGAACCTCAGGAGCAACTGAAGCCTTATGCCTTTCAGATATCTGAACAAAATCTTTCAGACAAACTGGGCCCATCCTCAGATGCACCTTCCATGAAAGGAGTAAACTTCTCCCTCCCAGTGAACACTATTGTTAAAGAGTTCCCTAAAGTCAATGATGGGATTATGAGCTTCCTTGGGAAAAGGGATCACTTAAATTATCGCATATTAAACAGTCAAAATTCTTCTTATTCTGATTGTACATACTGTGACATTTTTGTAGCAAAAAAGCAAGTTTGTACTATAATAGATACAGGCGTCCCATTCAACATAGTTTTAGCTAAGTTGGTGGCAAAGTAGAAGTTAAAATCTGATGTAGAACATCACATGATGTATGGGACCACTGAATGGAAAGCACAGTTTATGAGGGAGAGTAAGGTGAACTACCTTTGCAGTTTAGGTCAATTTTCATTGTAGCTCTGGCAATAGCGCTACCTTACAGTAATTATTACCTATTAATTGGAACTGCTTTCATGAGACACTTTGGGGCTGTCAATGATATAATGGAGAAGACCTTCAAAATTTGGGGTCAGTGGATCCCAATTTCTTTTAATTCCAGTGGAGTGCTAAAGGATCTGGTGCGCCCAAGACATATCAATCTTGCATATAGGGATGAGGTGATTCTGGTTCACTACTATCAACTAAAGAGCAAGGCCTGGGCCCTCCCCCAACATATAACAAATATAAAGGGCTGCCGTCCAGAGCTGCTAATCCTATATCCATCCCCTCCGGACACCAAGTAGTAGTATATACTGAGTTAGAGGTGGAAGTGCCAGCTGGGCTCTATAAGGAGGTCATTGGGCCTTATCAGAAATTACGGCTTGAGCCTCATGTGGCTCCAGGAATTATACTTTTGTGACATGGGGAGATCAAGAGTTTGCTAGCGAATCTACAAAGATGAACTATTGAAAATCCGCCAGCATTGAATAGTGGTATATTTACATTTGACCTCAGTCGAGGAGGTTCTTTGAGCTCACAAGTTTGGGTTGCTAGATGAATTTGGTCTGCCCTTCAAACCACAGCACATCGTAATGGCGGTGGTACCACGAGAGAATTTAATGGGGTTATTGGAAGAACAAAAAGACCAAGTGATAGCTTTATTTCAAAAATATAAGGAGATTTTTGCTGTCAACGTCCAAAATTTAGGGTGCGCTCAGGGGTGGTCCATTGATTGGACACTAGGGATCATCCTCCCATAAGGTCTTAGCCAATCTGTAATCAAGAGCAGCTTAAGAAGTTGTCACCGCGGAAATTAAAGCTGCTGGAGCAAGGGATGCTCAAACTATCCAAGAGTCCATGGGCTTTGCCCATTCTGATTGTAAAAAAGAAGGGAAGTACCAAACAGGTGGTGATAGACTACCTCAAGATCAACAGTATTACTAAAAATGACTCGTATACTTTGCCTTAGATTGACAATTTTTTGGATAAGTTAGGGGGAATCGCTACTTCTTGGCGATGGATATGATATTGGGTTACTGGTAAAATCAAGTTGCCCACACTGGAACAGGAGAAATGCGCTTTAATCACATCCAAGGGTCTTTTCTAACTGACATGTTTGCCTCAAGGGTTATGTAACGCCCCAGCTACGTTCCAACGAGCCATGGACACTATCCTTGGTGACCTGAAGCTGTCATGCATTCTTGTGTACCTCACTGACATCAATGTCTTCTCTTGAACATTTTCTAAACATCTTAACCATCTATAGGAGGTATTCTGCCAGCTCGCTGAGGCCAACATTAAGATTAAGCCTTATAAATGTCACTTCTTCAAAGACCAGCTGAAATACCTGGGGTTTTTGGTAGACTGAAAGGGGCTGAATCCACAACTGGCTAAGGTGGCAGCCATCCAAAAATTCACTACAACAAACAGTAAATGTAACATCAAGGTATTTTTGGGAATGGTCAGCTACTACAGGCGCTTCATCCCTAACTTCTGCTGTTTTGGGGGCCCACTATTCAAGTTATTTAAAAAAAGCCATGTTCAAATGGACAGAACGCCGTCAACACTCTTTTATCACTTTAGATGGCCCTGATCAGTGCGCAGGTGCTATGCTACCCAAATTTTGCCAAAGAATTCATCATTCAGACGGATGCATTTCTTTCCACTGTAGTGGCGGTTCTATCCCAAAAGGGTGATGAAAGAGAGGAGCATCCTGTTGCTTACTGTAGTCAAAG
The DNA here is from genome assembly GCA_022478985.1 of Massospora cicadina. Classification (NCBI taxonomy): domain Eukaryota; kingdom Fungi; phylum Entomophthoromycota; class Entomophthoromycetes; order Entomophthorales; family Entomophthoraceae; genus Massospora; species Massospora cicadina. Next base: position 97,491 of record JAKSZP010008068.1, on the reverse strand, counting down.
CTTGAACTGCCATGAGTGCAAATATACCATGACCAAGCAGGAGTTCTTAGCGGTGATCTACACATATAAGCAATTTTGGGTGTATTTGCATGGAGTAAAGGTTAAAGTCATAACGGATTATGCTTTATTACGCTGGTTTCAGAATCTCAGGGACCTGAGGGGCGTCTAGCCCGTTGGGCCCTCAAACTGTAGGCTTACAACTTTGAAGTCTTCACAGACCAGAAGCAAACCATTATAATACAGATTTTTTTCAATATTACCTATGGTTGCCATCACAGCAGATCTGAGCGATGTGATGTACAATAAATTGCTCAGCAGAAAATATGATTATAAGCCGCCTCAAGTTATAAAGGCACTAAATGAGATGCGAGCTAATACCTTTCAGCAAAACAATGTGTTGTATAAATGGATTGTAGTCTCTGAGGGTGAACTTCCCATGACCCTCCTCACGGCCTAGCATTATCATGAGCGCACATAAGACAGTCAGACATGGTGGAGCACACAAGATGTTAGAATTTTGTGCCCTCAGTATTATTGGGAAAGCATGAACTTTGACGTGCTTGAAACAATTTCCTGATGCCACCAGTGCCAAGTGGAAAAAGCCATTCCACCAGAAGACCTCATATTGGTTAGTGAAACTACATTTTGCTTGTCATATAGTTTCCATTGATGTCAGCCCCCTTCCAACAGGAGCTAACCAGTCCAAGTACATCCTGGTTGCAATTGACCACTTGACCAAGTGGTTTGAAACATGGGCAATATGGGACTGGGGGCGGTCACAGTGGCCAAGTTATAATATAAAGCATAATCCTGAACATCGCTGCCCTCAGTTTGTCCTTACTAATAATGGAGCAAACTTCACCTCCCACATCCTTCCAAAGCTAAACATGATGATGGCCATTGTGAAGTTTTGACAACCCCATATCACCCCAAGTCTAATGGGATGATTGAGCGAGTTAATAGGACTTTAGTGAACATACTACAGAAATTGTAGAGGAATGACTTTCAGATTGGAGTTACCTCATTTCCACCGCCATCTTCGCTTATAACATAAGCTCTTTTCTGCCATGAGGAAGAGTCCCTTTCAGTTACTATATGGACGACACCCAGCTCTTCCAGAGCTGCTCTATGCCTGTATAGAAGATACAGTGGAATGGACCCTAATGTTACTTGACTAACCTAGCAAGCACGTTAATCAAGTTTCAAACTGAAGCGTAATCCTTCAGTTTGGTCATATAGATAAAAAATCAGGCTGCTGATCAGGAACAGCATAGCGGGCTAGCTCAGTTCAAAGATGGAGAGAAGGTTCTATTCCATGACCAGCAAAGGTTTGGTCAGAAGCACAAATTGGCCAGAATATGGATTGGTCTCTTTGAAATTAATGAGAAAACAGGTGTCAACACCTATACTATCGAGGACCCCACAAGTGGTCATATTATTAACTGAGTGCGCGCAAAGATCCTACTGTCATATAAACAATAGGAGTATTAAAGTCCAGTCAGGGGGTAATATTGAGATTTTGATATGACTGTACAATAAGTTCTCAATAACTATGGCGGATTGGGTAAATTGGCCAAAACTAAGTAGTATAATAATGTTGGTGAGATTGTCTTGAAATAAGTGATAGGGCAATACCAAGATTTGGACAAATCTCTATCAGATTACCTCCAAATAAGGTGATAAGGCGATGTCAATATATATTAAATATTTCATGGTTCGCCTCAAACTAAGGCAATATTAAATTTAAGAATAGTATACTCTGCTGGAGCTAATGAGAATATGGTGGAACCAAATAGTTTAAGAAAAAGGGCCAGTCTTAACTAAAGTCACTGATATATAATTAAGATGAGACGATTGAAGAAGGGGATTGGTTGTGGATAGAATAGGTGAGCAGAGCAGAAGAAATCCGCTATATATTATATTAAATAAAAGTGGTTTTGCCAGAGCTATTTCTTTGTAATTTATCAATTTTATTAAGTTTGTCTTGAGGATTGGCAAGCTTCATATCATCTGTCCATTGCTCAATGGGCTTTTACCATGTGCAACCTTCTCAGCGTATATTACCTATATTGCCAAAACTGCAAAAATCCATTATTTAAAGCTTGAGCTTACCAAAAATATAAAGTTGATGAAGTTCAAGTTGCTCTATAACTAAAGCAACTGTTAGAATCTGGGATACTTGTGCCATCCAAAAGCCTGTGGGCTTCTCTGCTATTTAATTCTTAAGAAAGATGCTGGCATTAAGTTGTTATGGATTTTTGCTGACTAAATTCCACACACAAAAAGATAGTTATTCTCTGCCTCGTATAGATGATTCCTTACACTTAATTCCAGAGTACTATTATTTTTCAGCAATTGAACTTACCAGTGGGTATTGGCAAATTAATTTATTTACTAAAGATTACAAAAAATGCGCCCTCATTTCTAGTGAAAGCTTATATGAGCCTACTTGAATGCCGCAGGGGCTATGCAACGCCCCTGCAACCTTCCAAAGAGCCATGGACGGCTTATTGAAGATCTAAAACGCTCTTGTGTGTTAGTCTATCTCATTGATAGAACCATATTTTCACAAACTTTTACTAATCACCTGGCACAACTAAGAGAGGTTTTCCAGTGATTATGCTAAGCTTCCCCAAAAGCCAAAGACATCTAAAGGTTCTTTTTTTAAAACGAAATAGATTTTTTGGGCCATAAGGTAAGTAAGGCTGGAATATCCCCAATGGATGACAAAGTTATGGCCATTTCCAAGGTGTCCCCCATAAATCCCTACGTGATGTACATGTATTTTTGGGGATGTTAATATTATCGCCACTTTATTACACACTTTGCTGACACCTCTGAGCCTTTGGTATATTTGTTGAAGAAAGAAATACTCTTCCAGTGGAAAGAGGAGCAAAAACAGGCTTTTGGCCTATTACGCTTAGCTCTCTCTCACTCTCCTGTACTTGTGCATCCTATTTTTGACAAACAATTATTACTTTTAACTGATGCTAGTGATATAGATATAGGAGCTATATTATCCCAGCACGATAAAAATTTGGTGGATCATCCCATTGCTTATTAAAAACCCTGTCCAAAGCCAAAGGCACCTATAGTGTTACAGAATTAGAGTGTTTGGCGGTATTATCAGCTATTAAGTATTTATGACCTTATTTATATGGTAAATCATTTTATCATAGTTACCCACAAGGCTTTGTTTCAATGGCTTCAACAAATGAAAAATCTTAATGGGAGATTATCTAATGGGTTTTAAAACTTCAAAACTATCATTGTTCCATTTTCCATCATCCAGGGCCATATGTCAGGCAAACAGCAAGTTAGAATAAGACTGGCCTGTCAGCCTAGGTGCTGGAGCACCTGAACGGCAAACCAGAATGCTAAAGGCACTGCTGCTGGTATGACAGATATGAAACTAGAGAGGAGTTTCGCCAATAACTGCCAGTGAGCCAGAATCTTGTACAGGCACATAATAAGATACCAGACAAATACAGCCATTAACCCCGAGGGGTGTGTGAGTGCCAGCAGAAAGAGAGGTTTATTTTTCAACATAAAAAATAAAAATTTAGGGAAAGAATTTTTTAATGGTTAATAAAGAAAGAAAATTGACCAACAATTTTCCTAGTGTGATGCAACTGATTAAATAGTGGTCAATTGATGCGAGAACAAGCAAGGATAAGGTCCCTCAAGTTTGACCTAACCAGCGAATTATTTAGAAATGGGGGCAGATAAGCTCGATAGAAACTGACATTGAAGGATTTAGCACCAGGCCAAGAAGCTGTCAGTTTGACCTCAAACACCCAAACTGAGACTCAACTGCATTTCCAGTGGTTGACATGATGGCGTCTGGCTAATGAGCAATGGGAATCCCCCAGGAACACCCCACATAGGGGCAGTCCCAATTGGTTGGGAACGGGTTCAGGATGCCCAACTCACCTGTGCTCAGTCGCTGGACCATTTGTTCAGTCAAAAGCGCTGCATTGACCACAACTCCCAAATTTCCAGATGAGATCTGCATGTTGGGGATCATCCCTGATGATTTTAAGAGGGAATTTTGACAATCACAATGCTGAGCAAATCAAAATCATCAGCAATTCAGGCTGATCATTCAATCTTCATCCCTTTTTTGACTATGCAGATTCCGATTTTTGGGCTTGATTTCCATCAATTTTGGACTAATCAACTTTAATTCAGTGATCTCAGAACAGAGTTCTTTTAACCTGGCTAATGAGTTTGGCTGAGGTGAGCAAAGGTACTTAGGGAGGGGTCCAAAGAGAGAGGCTATTACCCAGCGCTCATCTACCACATGGGTGAGGTCACCCTGGGTGACAAGGGGTATAGCCGCCCTCTTCAGCCCCTTTTGCTCAGAAATGGGAAGAGTGACTGATCTATGCACAGGGGATGTTCCCCTGGACTTATATTACCCTTTCCTTTTTCCAAAGGAAGGGCTTCCACCACCGGGAAACTGCACAAGGGCCACATTCTTATGAGCCTTAAGCAGTTTGATCACCATTACTGTTGCAACTTGTTTTGTGTGTGTGTGTGTGTGTGTGTGTGTGTGTGTGTGTGTGTGTGTGTGTGTGTGTGTGTGTGTGTGTGTGTGTGTGTGTGTTTTTTTTACGAGGAGCGTCAGGGTGGGACTCATGAAATGCTGTGACCAGTTCCATGCAATTAGCGCAATCCTAAGCCTTGACCCAATTGTTCTCATAAGCTGGATACCCCTTCCACGTGATGAGATACTGAACCAACCCCCAGGATTTGCGGGACGCCAAGATGGTTTCCACCTCAGCTTCCTCTGCATCCTCTTTCACAATTGGTTCAGGTTTATTGGGAATGATACCCTTGAATGGGGACAACTTGGACACGTGGAAGATGGGGTGTTGTTTACGATGAGCTGGCAGTTCTAACTGGAAAGCACCAATTCCCTAAGTCTTCTACCACCTAATTGGGACCCAAGCGCTTGCTTGCAAACTTCTGAGAGGGCACCTGCATGCGCAGATAGCGAGTATCTAACATAACATGTGAGCCCACCACGATATTGTGGCCAGGAAGTCGTTTATGATCTGAAAACCATTTATAATTATCTTTAGCCTTTGTGAGATGCTCTTGCACCAAGGACTGGGTAGATCAAATATGCTCAACATGATCTGCGGCAACAGGGAACTCTGGATGTAGACAGGGACTGACTGAGAAAGAGGGGCTATAACCCAACGTCGCTACATAGGGAGAAACCCCTGTAGAAGCATGAGTACTGTTATTATAGGCAAATTGGGTGAGAGGGAGGTCATAGGCCCAGGTATCTTGTGTGGCCGACATGTAACAACTCAAATACTGTTCCAAAATTTGGTTCACCCACTAGGTTTGTCCATCAGACTGGGGATTGTACGTGGTGGATCAGCAGGGGGTGATTTTTAAAATAGTTAAAAGCTCATTCCAAAATTGCACTGTAAATTGGGGTCCACAGTCACTGATGATCTCCTGCAGAAGACCAAACATAGAGAACACATGGCGTACAAAGAGGCGAGCAGTTTCTTCTGACGTGATAATGGAAGCACAGGGAATAAATAGGAAAAATTTGCTGAAGCAATCGACCACAACCATCACCACTGTAAACCCTTTTGAACAGAGGAGGTCAATAATAAAATCCACAGACACCAATGTCCATGGACCCTCCGCCTGTTGTAAGGGTTGTAGGAGTCCATTTCTGCCTGAGCGGTCCGACTTGGCTTGAGTGCAGGTAGCACAATTGGCGATTCAGGATGGGACTTCCTTAGTTAAACCTGCCCAGTTATAAGTCAGCTTGATCAATTTGATGCATTTCTTGTTGCCCAGATGTCCAATTGTGGGAGGGTCATGATGCGCACAAAAGACCTCAGTTATAAGGGAAGGAGGAACTTACACCTGCGACCTAAAATAAATGAGACCCTTCACCGAGGAATACAGGAAATGTTTGTGGGTTTTAAGGGATAATTGATTGAGTAACTCCACTCCTTTTGGGCAGAACATCTGAGCTGCCAAAAACCATGAAATGAGCGGAGCATCCAGAGCCAAATCTACTGAGGTGACCACAGGTAAAACAATAGATAGGATTTTGGTGGTAGGGATCACAATAACCAAGTACACTTCCTCTGAGTCCATGGGGCAATGAGCTGGGTTACGGCTAAGAAAGTTGGAAAGCACATCAATGCACCTTTCACAGATTTGTATTTAAATTGAAGCTGCATAAATCCTGATAAGTATGAGCCTGTCTATGTGCCAATTTTGGGTTTCTGGAAATACAAAAGGGCTTGGTGGTCCATATGATCAGTTAACTCATGCTGGGCTCCCTGTAATAGGTACCACCAATGAGTCAATGCCCATGCTACGGCTGCCAATTCCTTATCATTAATGGCCCATGATTGCTCAGTCAAAGTAATTTTCCGGGAAAAGTAAGCAACTGGATGTTCTAAGCCATCGTGCTCCTGGAGCAGAACTTCCCCAACTGCTACTGCTGAAGCATCATAAGTGACAATATACGGTTTAGTGGGGTCCACAAGTTTTAGGATTGTGGATGATAAGAATATGTCTTTAATTGACTTGAATGCCTTCTGGCATTTGGAGGTCCAGTGGAAAGGCACATTTTTACCCGTGAGGGGGTGGAGTGGAGCAGCTCACTGGGAAAGGGCTGGGGAAAATTTCTTTAGGAAAATATAGTGCCCAAGAAGCTCTGTAATTGTTTCTGGGTTGTTGGAGTTGGCCACTCATGGATGGCATCTAACTTTTGAGCGGGATTGCATACCCCTCTTTTTAAGACCAGGTTCCCAAGAAAGGTAACTTCCTCCTTATAAAACTTGCATTTTGAAGGTTGACGAACAGGACCACTTTGTGCAAAGCAGCCAAGGCCGCTTTAAATCTTTAGAATGTTGTTTGGGAGTTGAGGAATGAACCAGAATGTCATCAATGTAAGCAACCACACATGTAAATCAAAAGTCGCCCAGCACACTATTGATCATTTGTTGAAAGGTGGCTGGCGTATTCTTCAGCCTGAAGGGCGTTATGCAGAACTGAAAGATACCTCGTTTGGTACAAATCGCAGTAAGCCATTCTTGACCTTCCATTACCCTTATTTGGTTAAAGGCATTGACGAGATCAAGTTTGGAAAACATGTGAGACTTTGCAATCGCTTGACTGATAGTCTGTTCAAGGGGCAAAGGATAGGGATCGCTCACTGTAATTTTATTTAGGTGGCCATAATCCACGCAGGGGCGGAGAGGACCATCGGCCTTCTTGGAAAAAACGATGGGGGAGGCAATTGGTGACGTCTCTTTAAACAACCAACCTTTCTTGAGCATATCGTCTAGCCAGGTGTTAAGAACAACCTCCTCTTCTGCCGTGTGCAGATACAAAGGGCAGTTGATGTTCACCAACTGTACCGTTGTTCAGAATCCTAAAACAAATTTAGTGTGAGGGGTAAGATGGTCCGCCTTTTCAGAATCGAAGATACTCCAATAGTGCATCAATTCTTTGGGAAAATCGTATGGAAGGTCTGAAGGGGAAAAGAGGGAAGTAATGGAGCTGCAACCTTGGGTTTTCTTGAGGGTATTAACTAAGGGAAATTCTCCCTCAGTTTGATCATTGGCAAATGACAACATATTTGACTCTAGATGAATCTTAACATGTTGCAGGCGCCACCATCCAACCCCCAAGATAACTGGAAACACCAAGTTCAGCATTGCTGAAAACTGATCATAAAATATGAACTGATGTACTGAGAATGAAACTGGCCGGCGAACTAGGTTTGAGGTCTGGGAGGCTGAAGAAGCAACCATCACCAAAGGACCTACATCCAAGTCAAGTTCCAATTGTTGGGCTAGTAAAACACTCATAAAGTTTCCCACAGCTCCGGTATGCACCAAAGCCTCAAAGGAAACATGGTGGTACCCAACACTAATCCTCATGGGTAGTAAGAAGTAAGCGAAGTTCTCTTTATTGGTAGTTGTGGCTAAATCCAGTGATACCAAAGAGATGGTAGTGGATTCAGGGAAAACTGCTAGGTTCATAGGGGGAGTAAACTCATCATAAGTCAGATTATCAGAACCTACTGACATGGGCACAATAGCTGCGGCAACTATGGGATGTGGATTGGGTATTTTGAGTGGAACTAGGCTATTATGGATAGGGAAAATTTTCTTCACAACCTGGTTAAGCTGAGAAGAAGGGACCATTGCTACGCTAATATCTATGAGAAAGGCGGAAATGGTTAGGAAAAATGGTTAGTTGATTATGTCAGGCAAAAAGCAAGTTAGAATTATACCAGCCTGCCAGCCTAGGTGCTGGAGCACCTGAATAGCAAACCAGAATGCCAAAGGCACTGCTGCTGGTATGACGGATATGAAACTAGAGAGGAGTTTCGCCAATAACTGCCAGTGAGCCAGAATCTTGTACAGGCACATAATAAGATACCAGACAAATACAGCCATTAACCCCGAGGGGTGTGTGAGTGCCAGCAGAAAGAGAGGTTTATTTTTCAACATAAAAAAATAAAATTTAGGGAAAGAATTTTTTAATGGAAAATAAAGAAAGAAAATTGACCAACAATTTTCCCAGAGTGATGCAACTGATTATGTAGTGGTCAATTTATGTGGAAACAAGCAGGGATCAGGTCCCTCAAGTTTGACCTAACCAGCGAATTATTTAGAAGTGGGGCAGATAAGCTCAATAAAAACTGACATCGAAGGATTTGGCACCAGGCCAAGAAGCTGTCAGTTTGACCTCAAGCACCTGAACCAAGTCTCAACTGCATTTATAGTGGTTGGCGCAACAGCGTCTGGCCCAATGAGCAACGGGAATCCCCCAGGGCCACCCCACGTAGGGGCAATCCCATTTGGTTGGGAACAGGTTTGGGATACCCAACCCGCCCATGCTCAGTCACTGGACCCTTTGTTCAGTCAAAAGCGCTGCATTGACCACAACTCCCAATTTTCCAGATGAAATCTGCATGTTGGGGATCATCCCTGATGATTTAAAGAGGGGATTAATTTTGACAATCACAATGCTGAGCAAATCAAAATCATCAGCAATTCTGGCTGATCGTTCAATCTTCATCCCTTTTTGACTATGTGTTTTTCAATTTTCGGGCTTGATTATAATCAGTTTCAGACTGATTGAACTTAATTCAGCAATCTCGGCACAGAGTTCATTATCTGGCTAATGAGTTCAGTTGAGGTGAGCAAAGGTACTGGGGGAGGGGTCTGAAGAGGGAAGGCCATTACCCAGCGCTTGTCTACCATGTGGGCGAGGTCGCCCTGGGTGACAAGGGTATAGACGCCCTCTTTGGCCCCTTTTTGCTCGGAAATGGGAAGAGTGACTGATCTATGCACAGGGGATGTTCCCCTGGTCTTACACCATACATCAAAATGTGGATAGTTTATCCAGGTTACCCACACTAATTTTAAATGTCCCTGAGGAAGATCAACTCTACAATCTTTTAACCCAGCCAGATCTATGTAAAGATGAGTCCCCAACTATTTAAAAAGTAATAGCGAAAAGATTTGCAAAATATTTCAGGAAAATGGTAACATGTACAAACTTATGTTAAAAAAGGCTACCCTACATTTGACCTTTATTCGCAGAGATGTTATACTAGAGGGACATCTGCAAGTCAGCCACAGAGAAATTTGAGAATATCACCAGTGGCTCAATACCTAATGTTAATAGGAAGGGATGCTCTTCTTAATTAAAATTTATGAGATTCTTGTCTGGTGTGTAAAGGTCATGCTGGACCTAATTTCTAAACACAATTTCCAGTGGTTTCACCATGTGAACCATTCCATACCATTAGTATTGATGTTGTGGGATCCTTCCCTTGAGCCTCTAATGATCATCAGTTCCTCATTCTGGCTGTTGATCATTAATCAAGTGGATTGAAGCTATATCCCTACCCTCAATTTTCCAAAACTACCACTACATTCCTATATGATTGAATTATCACCCAATATGAGTGCCCTAACATAAATCTCTAATAATGGTTAGAATTTTTGATCATTTCTAGTGAATGAATGAACTAATTTAATGGGGTTACTCAAGTGTTTTACACTCATTAACATCCTGCAATAAATGGAATTGTAGAGCGTGTAAATGGTACCTTAACCTCAACCCTCTGGTAAATGACCTCAAATGACCCTATACTTTGGCCGCGATATATACCTAATGCAATTTTCGCCTATTAAATATGTTAACAGATTATTAATCTATCCTTCTTCCAAGATTTTATGGGAGGAATTCCCAACTGTCCTCTAAAGTTTAAGCCATGTTAGATCAAGACTTCCCTGAAATCCCTGGAATTACCCTGAGAAGTATCACTAATAAGAGTGTCCAACTTCAGGCCTTAGCTTCTAAAAATCTGTCTACTACCACCACTAGAGAAACTAATCAGTTTAATAATAAGCATGCTCTTCTTCATACCTTCCAAATGAGTGAATTAGTCTTATTTATCATCAACATCTGATGGACAAGATTAAAAATTAGGGTTCAATTGGTTCAGGACTCTATAAAGTTATCTATAGTTGAGGAAACAAATACTCTATTGTGGATGTCGTTCAAGGGATGATAAACTGAGTATAAAACCAATTTCTCCAGCCCTTCTTTCCCTATGACAAAATCTAAAAGGGGTCGTTGTCAGGATTCTGGTTTGAATTGTAAATTTAGTGAATCTGATGTCAAAATTTAAACCCAATTAAAGGTTTAGTCATACTTCTGTTGTGGTTAACCCCCAATTAACTTTATCAAGGCCTCCCAATAACAGGTTTCAAATACAATCTAAGAGGCAATTGAATCCTATTTTTGCAGAAGTAGCCAGAATGTCACAGAATCCCCAACAACTATTTATTATAGACTCAGTCTGGAGGCGCTTGAAGAGTTTTCCCTTATAATAATTCCATGATCTCCTATATACTTCTGTTTGAAAAATGAAAATTAAAGTCTTTTTGCCATAAATTTTAGCTTTCCACTATTTAACTAGTGAAGATATTTTCTGGATACGCCACTCAAGGAGCTTCTACCCTTGAGTGAAGCCTTTTTATAAAAGGTAACCCTTTTTAACCCTTTTACCAATTTTCAAAAACTCCTCTATTTTTGGCCCTCAGCTTTTTCAAAAATTTCTTAACTGATGTTCAAAATTTTTTTAATCATTTTGGTCCTTGTCCCTAACACAAATATTAGATAAATTTTGAAAATATATATATAAATCTCATTTTTAGAAGCATATATGCGTTTTTAGATTTACATCACCCCCCATTTTTTGGACGCATATATGCGTCAAATCATTGAAAGGGTTTTGGTATCCTTCACCTGGAGCTTCAGTTGCCCTGGACTTTTTAAATATTCAGCTGGATCTAATCCCACTTTTTTAACATCTGGAACAAATATTCCAGCAGTTCTGACCTCCTTACACACTTTTGAAAGATCAACACAAAATGCTATTCCAGAAGCTTCCCCTTGGCCACTCCAAATGTCCCAGACAACCTCAACAAAGCACCAGCTCTCCTCATGTCCATTGCTGGATTATCCTCCTTGACCCACTTAAACTTCAACCCAAGTTCTACCGGTGCTGACTTACCACCCATACCACAAAGCCTCAGCCAAGCATCTGAGGACACTAGCAGTCTCAGGTTTAAGCCATCAACATGCCAAAGTTTGACAAGAAAGGGAACATTAACTCTTTCTTGTCGCTATTTAGATAGCATGGATGGTGCAAGTGAAAAGGGTAAGCTTGCAACACTAATGAACTCGTTGGATCTGGAGAGTCAGGAGTTGGTGATGCCCAATATCAGTGAGACTGGGCTGTCTTACTAGATTTTAAATAACATCATCATAAAAAATGCAGTGGAGCGGAAATGATAAAAACAGGAAGACCGCCTTCCTTGATATTTCCTTTAATAAGAGAAAACATATCTTAGAGTCTGCTGCTTTTACCTTGATGCTCAGGTGCAGTACAACTCAAAGGTCTTGAACAACTACAACGCAAAGATTGCCTTATGGAACGTCTATAAACCTAACAAAAAACTGTATTAAGTCATTCTACCCATGAAAAAAAAGATTAACATATTACAGATGTTGAACTATCCTTGCTTCTGTGTTGCAACCTTTGATGCACCCAATAAGGGGCACTTCATTAATTGAGAGAACTGGAGAAATACCATCCAGAAAGACGCTGAAGAGAGCCTCCTGACTAACACCAGATATGGAAGAACTGAGTCTGTCATATCACATGCCACCAATGTGGTGTAGATGGGCACTGGGATAATTGGTGCCATTTCAAGGACCCTAATCCCATGTTCATCATGTGGGAGCAACAGATACTAAATAACAGGGAGAAGAGTGGGCGGAGTATAAATGGGATATTCTACTCCTGCCAAATCCTAACATATCCATAGCTTCAATCTCAACGCCTTGGTGCTCTAACCCCTCATTCCATCATCACTGACAACGTACTAGCAGTCACCACCTTTTTCACGCTGAGGGGACAATATATTTCAGGCTGCTGAAGTAAGGAAAAATACTTATGTACAGCAGCTGGAGCAGTACAACTTGCCGGTTGCTTCTTGAAATATTATAAAGTTAAAAGGGGTTAACGTGGGTTTACCCCTTGGAGTATTAAAGAATAATAACGCCCTATTCTCCATTGAATTACAGTACTATCTAAATCAAGTCAACAAGCTTGGTGTACAGTCAATAAATACCGCTGATTTTTACTATTCTGAGTATACATATGTTGATATTAGCATGTGCAAGGTCTAGGTCAGGGCTATATTAGATATTGGGGACCCTATTAATATTTTGTCAACAAAATCAAAAGACTGGGTTATTGCCAAATATTGGCCACCTCAAGGAATACAGGACAGTGGGAACTTAGTCAAATACCTTACTAGGGTCCTATAGCGCTGATGCTAAGGTTCAGTTTAATTGTTGTGTTAACTTTAATGATTATTCTAATAAACAATTACAATATCTTCATTGGAACCTCCTTCATGAGGACATACTGCATCAAAACTAATCTCAAGAAAAAAATCTAGAAATCCTTGGACAGAACATTTCTAATGTACTGACAGAGTGGAGACCAGAAGATGGAGAAACGAGCTCTGCTGTTTGTAAATCTAGTCCTTAAAGACAGAATTATACCCATCAGCTATTGAAAAGGGCGCGGCTGCACTCAATTAACAACGCTAAATTCTGAATAAAAGAACATTCTGATGAATATTGGCCACAAATAAATCACTCTGCCTGGCCGACAAGTTATAACAAACACGGATATCACCCTGAAAATACCATCAGGTTGTTATGACAAAGTTTCCGCACCCTTCAACCACTCACATTAAGAATTGACCTTAGCGCCAGGAAACATTATCCCAGATCATGGAGAGATTAGCTTATTACTAGATAACCTCTAACAATATCCAATACAGGTTAAAAAGCATCAACAATCGCTTTACACCACATTCTACTGATGGAAGAAATGAAAGACATACATGAGTTTGCTACACTTGAAGATTTCAGGCTGGAGAGTTAAGGTTGTGAAGCGATGATTCTGTCATACCTCATGATTCTCTGGTTTTTATGATGGAAGAAAAAAGTTCAGGTGATGGCTTTAACCAAAAAATATAAACAAATTTTCATAGCGGATAATTTGATTTGGGATGTTATGAGGACGACTATATTAAAGTAATATTGGGAGCCATCTACTAATATGCCTCCATCCCATCCACCAGTTCAAGGCAGAAGATGAGGTTGTAAACAAAAGAAAATAAACAATTGGTCTAGAAGGGAATGTCATTAACATCAAAAAGCATGTGAGTTTCACTGGTCTTGATTGAAAAAATAAGAATATATTTAAACAGGTGTAATTAGCTACTGGCAACTCAACAATTTAATAAAGAAGGACTCCTTCCCCCTTCAGAAAATTGATGACATACTTGACTTACTCAGAAGAGAAAATCACTCCTCCGCTATGTATCTGATTTCCAGTTACTGGCAGATAGAGATTTCTCCACAAGAACAAGAAAAATGCTCCATTATAATGACTGTTGGAAAATTGACTGAGGGCTCAGCTAGTTGGCATGCCAACCAGTATAAAGTCTGGTCAGCCCTTGCAGTTTTGCCTTAGGCGATGAGGCCTGCAGCACCGGCTGCCCCTTGGCGTATCACCCGCGCCATTCAGGGATCCCCAGCCTAGTACCTAACCAACAAAATAAATTATAAACTTAAATCAAAAGGTAGATTAGGCAAAGGGAGATGTTTATTGAAAGTGAAACGCCAGAATTTATATTATTTGCAAAAGGGCTACTGCACTTACCTTCAACCTATCAGCTTTCCACTGGTTCTTCCAGCCAACCACTCTCTCAGCCTTCCGCTGCACTTACTCACTTCCATGACGTTGAGCATCTTGCCCTGTCCTTTCCAATGACTAATTATCATTTTCAACTTCATCCTCACCCTTCAGTCACTGGTGAGCCATATAAATTACTTATTTAAATAAATATCAAATTGAATTCACATTTTAATAATAATGCGCTGGAAACAGCTTCAGTCACTTGGGTAACTCAGGACATCTTGGCTTTCCACTAACACATGATTTGACTTGTCATAGTCAATTGTTCAGATCGCTTTTCTTGGGCAATAATTGATTATAATAAAATGAGGCGCCAGAAAGAACCTCAGCCGCCTCAAACTCAAAATTTTCAGGTTCCACTAATATTACTTAATTAATATGAATGGATCTTCTTCAGCTACTAGTTGCTAGTGATCCTTTTACTAATTCAGGCCATTGATTGGCTCCATTTGTCCTATCTTCCAAACTTAGCAGAATACTTGGATTCAGATTGACCCAATTTGGGGAGCAACTACCTAGCAATCACCTAGTAAACACAAAATTTAGTCTCTAAGTCATTCCGCCAGGATTAACCTATTTCATCCCAAAAAACAATTAATCATTGGAGGAATCCATCTGGTTAATTTTCTGACATTGACCCATGGGCTTTAACCAATGCAGATGTTGTAGGGGTTATGTATTACCCCTATCATGTTCTAAAGGGATATGGACAGCATAATGGTAGATTTAAGATTTCTTGCATCTTGGTTTAATTGGAAGACATAAATGTCTACTTGAGGACTTTCAACGAACACTTGTAGAACCTGGAGGAAGTTTTGCCTACTCACTGCCATTAATTAAAAGTTGACCCCAAGAAATTTAACTTCTTTTGAGAAAAACTCAATTATCTGGGCTTCATTATTGACAACAACGGTCTATAGCCCCAACTGTCCTTAATAGAGGCCATTGAGGAGTTGATAACGCCAGCCAACAAACATAACACCCAGGTTTTTTAAGTATGATCAGCTATTACTGAAAGTTTATAGATAATTTAATAAATTATCAGAACCACTATTCCACCAATTGAATAATATGCTTAATTTAAATGGACGCCAAATTTTTATCTGGCTTTTTAATCAGCTTTGGAGCTGTCTCACTTATGCGCTGGTATAAATATATCCATATTTTAATAAGCTGTTTGTAATTCAGATGGACTCCTCCCTCATTAGTATAGGAGCTGTATTATGCCAGCTTGACGAGGAAGGGGCATAGCATCCCATAGCTACTGCAGCCAGACGTTAGACGTACACATGCAGAATTAAACTGTTACTAACTAGGAATGTTTAGTTGTGATTTACAAACGAAGCCAATTTAGGGCTTATGTCCATGGAGTGCATTTCAAGGTGATAACTAACCAATCCTCACTTAGGTGGCTAAGAAATTTAAAGAGCTAGAGGGAAGACTAGCTTGCTGGATGCTTCAGAAGGCTTATGACTTTGAGATTTAACACCAACTTGCATGAAGCATCAAAACACTGATGGAAAGTATAAGCTATCTACCATTACATTGACCGCTAACCTGGCATATGGCCTTTACAACAAGATGTTGAACAATGAATATGATAATGAACCATAAAAAGTACAACATGCTTTGGACCAACTGATGAAGAAAACTACCGTCAGATATGGGAAACTCTTCAAACTAATAGATGACTGAAATATCATACCAACTTAACTGAGCATACAGATCTGATCATCAGAGCCTTCATAGCCATGGGCCATGGAGGATTTAAAAAGATGTATATAAAAGCTGAAACAGCAATACTACTGATAATTGATGCACTTTGATATTCATAAAGCCCTTGGCTTCTAAAGGGAGTGCCAAGTAGAAGCGTTATTTTAAGAGCACTTTGTATTAGCCGTTAGAGCTGACTTTGCTTTTCGCACCATGATGAAAAATGTCATGGGGCTTCTGACCACTATCAAAGAATCTAAATATATTGCAGCGACTATTGATCACCTTAAAATGGGTCAAAGTCAAAATGATTAGAGACTTGGGGGCCGTGACAATTAAATTTACTTTGGAGAACATTATTCATAAATAAAGATGCACCAAATTCTTTTCTAACAGACAATAGTACTAAATTTACTTTCCAAATGATCACTAAGAACATCAATTTGATGGGGGTCTGAGGGGTCCTGTTGACGCCATATCACCCTGAAACCAATGGTATGGTGGAACGGGTCAACAGCACTTCAGTTGCCATCCTAGAAAAATTGACGTCAGGTAAACTGACCAGTTAAAATATCCTCCTGCCTTCCGCCATCTTTCCATATAATATTGCCTTCTTGTTCATAAAAAGTACCATTTCAAATCCTGTACAGGCGACAACCTGCTCTACCACTAATCCTGTACTCCTTCATTAACAGAGAATGAATGACTCTTAATCATTACTTGGAGAATATTGCTCATATGCTGATCTGGCTTCAAACCAAGGCTTACTCTTACATACTGGCTTGAAAAATGAGATGTAGGGAGCACGAAAACTAGAATAACCATCCTTTTTCCTGTTTCCATGTAGAGGAGCAAGAACTCTAAAATGATAACAAATGGGTTTTGTAGAACAGGGAACTCAAGCACATCTGGAAGGGGCCGTATAAGATCATAAGAAAACTTCAACTAGAATGTATATATGATCAAAAACCCTATCAAAGGACATATTATCAACTGAGTACATGTAAAGTTACAAGAGCATTTCCAGCAGGGCACTGAGACGCCAGCCCCCTAAAACAGTAATCCTACCACCAGCCACTGGCAATTTGTCTATCCTCAAATGCCAAATCAAGTGGATGGAGATTGTCAGGCGGACAGCAAGTAAGAATTAGACTGGCCTGCCAGCCCAGATGCCAGAGCATCTGAACAGCAAACCAGAATGCCTGAGGCACTGCTGCTGATATGACGAATATGGAACTGGAAAAGAGTTCCACCAATATCTGCTGGTGAGCCAGAACTTCATATAGGCACAAAATAAAGTACCAGATGCACACAGCTGTTAATTCTGAGGGGTACAAGAACATCAGCAGATAAGGCAGCTTAATTTTTAACATGTAAAATCTAATTTTTTTGGGAAGAATTTTTCATGGAAATTTAGAAAGAAAAATCGACCAACAATTTTCTCAGTGCGATGTGACTGATTAATTAGTAGTCAATTTGGGGGAAAACAAAGCCAGGATTGGGTCCCTCAAATTTGACCTAACTGGCGAATTATTTGGGAATGGGCGGGTTAGTTCCTTGGGAACTGTCATCATAAAATTTGGTGGTGGGCTGAGTTGCTGTTGGCTTGACCTCAAATTCCTGAACCAAGACTTGACTACGTTTCTGACGGTTGACATGATGGCGTTTAGCCCAATGAGCGGCGGGAATCCCCTAAGGCCACCCCACATAGGGGTGGGCCCCTTTGGTTGGGAACGGGTTTGGGGCGCCCAACCTGCCCATGCTCAGTTGCTGGATCGTTCATTTGGTCAATGGCATTGCATCAGGCGCAACACCTGATTTGTTAGCAGGAAGCTGCCCATTGGGGGTGATGCCTGACAGATTTGGGAGGGGAGAGATTTTCTGATTATCATGTTAATTGAATTGCAACCGTCAGACATTCCGGCCAATAGATCAGTCTTCATACCTTTTTGACCATCTAAAATCTGAGCATCGGGAAGATTGCCACCTGAATTAGTTGCAATTGATTTCATTTCGGTGATCTTGGTGCAGATTTGACTGATTCCTCATAACAGTTCTGCTGAGGTTAGTGTGGGTACTGGGAACGGGATCCAAAGTGGGAGAGCTGTTACCCAGCGCTCATCTACTACGTGAGTGAGATTGCCCTGAGTAACAAGGGGTACAGCCATCCTCTTTGGTGCTTTTTTACTTGGAAATGGGAAAATGGCCTGGTCAACACCCAGGGGATGTTCCCAAGGACTTACATTACCCTTTCCTTTTCCCAAAGGAAGGACCCCACCACCAGGGAACTGCACAAGAGCCACATTATTGTGCGCCTTGGGTAATTTGATTGCCATAATAGTCGCGACTTTTTTTGGGGGGGGGGACAGGGAGCTTCAGGGTGGGATAAATGGAATGCATCAACCAGGTCCATGCAACTCGCACAATTGCGCGCCTAGACCCAACTGTTTTCATAGGCTGGATACCATTTCAGGCCACTAGATATTGTACTTAACGACAGGATTTCTGGGATACCAGGATAGCTTCTAACTCAGCCTCCTCTTCATTTTTGACAATAATTGGTTCTGGTTCTGTGGGAATTGCACCCTTAAAGGGCGACAGCTGGGAAACATGGAAAACGGGATGCTGCTTCCAATGCGTGGGAAGCTTCAGTCAGAACGCCCCATTACCCAATACCTCCTCCACCTAATGGGGTCACAAAAGTTTGCTGGCAAATTTGCGGGAAGGGGCCTGGATTTTTAAGTGATGGGTATTGAGCATAATGTAGAAGCCCTTTATAAACTCATGACCTGGAAGACACTTCTGATCCACAAACCACTTGTAGTCAACTATAGCTTTGGTGAGGTGTTCCCACAATAATCCTTGAGTTGATCTATTATGAGCAGTGTGGTCCACGGCATCTTGAACCTCTGGCCACAAGCACGATCTGACTGAAAACAAAGGATTATAACCCAACATTGCTTTGTAAGGGGAAAACCCCGTGGACGCATGGGTGCCATTATTGTATTCAAATTGGGTGAGGGGGAGATCATCGGCCCAAGTATCCTGCGCAGCTGTAGCATAACAATGCAGGTACTGTCCAAGAACTTGATTGACCCACTCGGTCTGGCCATCAGATTGAGGATGATATGCTGTGGAGCGACAGGGGGATATTTTCGGGATTGAGAGGAGTTCACTCCAAAACTGCGCGGTGAACTGGGAACCACGGTCACTGATGATTTACTGGGGGAGACCAAACATCAAAAACACATGGTGTACAAAAAGGTGGGCGGTTTCTTCAGACATAATCGTGGAAGTGCAGGGGATAAAAAGGGAGAATTTCGTAAAGTGATCCACCACTGCCATCACTGCTGTGAACCCATTAGAGCAGGGGAGCTTGACAATAAAATCCATGGACACCGATGTCCATGGACCCTCCACCTGCTGTAAGGGGTGCAGGAGGCCATTTCTGCCAGAGCGATCCAACTTGGCCCTAGCACAAGTAACACAATCAGCGATCCGGCCTGCAACTCCTTTTGTCAAACCTGCCCAATTGTAGGTCCATTTTATTAAATCAATGCATTTCTTAGAACCAGGGTGACCAACCGTGGGGGGATCATAATGGGCGTGAAATACTTAATTTTGGAAAGAGGGGGGAACCCAAACGCGAAATCTAAAATAAATAAGACCCTCCTTCAGTGAATATAGGGAGTGTTTATGATTCTGGTGAGATAACTGCTCAATCAACTACACGCCCTCAGGGCAGGCCATTTGACTGTATAAGACCTGAGCAACTAATGGAGCGTTGGGGGCCATAGCGACAGAAGAAATGACAGGGGGAACAATTGACAAGATTTGGGTGGTAGGAATCACAGTAACAAGGTCCACTTCCTCCAGATCTATTGAAATGTGGGCGGGGCTGCAGCTGAGAAAATCAGGAAGTACATTTAGTGACCCTTTTATGAATTTGTATTTGAAATTGAAACTGCACAGATCCTGGTAGGTTCAGGCTTGCCGGTGTGCCACTTTTTGGGGTTTACAAAAGTACAACAGGGCCTGGTGATCCATGCGAACTGTTAATTCATGTCAAAAACCCTGTAACAGGTACCGCCAATGAGTTAAGCCCATGCAACAGCTACCAACTCCTTGTCATAAATAGCCCAAGGCTGCTCTGTGGAGGTAAACTTTTTGGAAAAGTAGGCGACTGGATGTTCCAAACCATCATGCTCCTGGAGCAACACTGCTCTGACAGCTACTGATGACACGTCGCATGCAACAGTATATGGCTTGGTGGGATCAGCATGTTTCAAAATGGGAGGGGAAACAAACACCTCTCTTTAATCAATTTGAACGCCTGTTGGCATTTGTCCATCCAACGAAAAGGTACGTTTTTCCCTGTGAGTGGGTGGAGTGGGGCGGCTAGCTGAGAGAGTGTGGGAGAGAACTTTTTTAAGAAAATGATGGTTCTCAAGAAACTCCGTAGTTGTTTCTGGTAGTCAGAGTTGGCCATTCCTGGATAGCATCCAACTTATTGGGAGGGATTGTGACACCATCTTTAAGAACCAGGTTCCTGAGGAAAGTGACCTCCTCCTTATAAAACTCACACTTGGATGGTTTGAGGAACAACCCTGCCTTATGCAAGGCGACCACCACCTCTTCCAAGTCAACAGCATGTTGTTCAGGAGTTGGGGAGTGAACCAGAATATCATCGATGTATGCAACAGCACAGGTGAACCAGAGGTCACCCAGTACATTATCAATCATCCGTTGAAATGTAGCGGGAGCATTCTTTAGCCCAAAAGGCATTACCCAAAATTGGAAAAATCCGCGCTTTGTCCAGATCGCTGTTAACCATTCCTGCCCTTTCATTACCTGAATTTGGTTGAAAGCGTTCACCAGATCCAGCTTAGAAAAGCACACGGGATTTGGCGATTGCCTGACTGATTGTCTGCTCCAGAGGCAATGGGTAGGGATCATTAACTGTTATTTTATTCAAATGGCTGTAATCCATGCAGGGATGGAGAGAACCATCCACTTTTTTGGCGAAGACAATGGGGGAGGTGACGGTTGAGGTTTCCTTGAACAGCCAACCTTTTTTCAACATATCGTCTAACCATGTATTGAGTGCAACTTCTTCCTCCACTTTATGGGGATACAGTGGACAGTTGATGCTCACCAACTCCACGGTCATTCAAAACCCACAATCATACCTGGTGTGTTTAGGCAGACAATCCACCTTTTCCATATTGAAGATTCTCTGATAGTGCATTAAGTTTTTGAAAATTGGCCGGACTGCCCGCCAAAGTGACTAGGGTAGTGATAGAGCTAGTACCTTGTACCTTCTTTAGGGTGTCGATCAAAGGAAATTCTCCCTCTGAATAATCATTGGTAAACAACAACATATTAGACTCTAAATGAATCTTCACATGTTGTTGACGCCACCACCCCACCCCTAAGATCACTGGAAACACCAAGTCTGGCATAGCCAAAAAGCGATCACAGAAGCTGAACTGGTGGATTGAAAAAGGTACCAGTTGGCAAACAACATATGAGAGCTGATAAGCAGATGAGGCCACCATCACTGAGGAGCCCGCATCCATTTCCAGTTTTATTGTTGCACCAATTCAACACTCATAAAATTTCCCGCGGCTCAGGTGTCTACCAGGGCCTCAAAAGAGACGTGATGAGAACAAACGCTAATCTTCATGGGTACTAAGAAGTAAGCGTAGTTCTTCTTTTGGGTAGTTGTGGATGAATCCAGCGATACCAAAGAGATGGTGGTGGGATCCGGGGAAACCAATGGGCAAATAGCTGCAGCAACTATGGGGTATGGTTTTGGAGGCTTGAGTGTGGTTGGTCTAATGTGGTCAGAAATAACCTTCTTTACAACCTGGCTCAGTTGGAAAGAAGGGACTATTGCTGTGCTTATACACGTGAGAAAGGCAGAAATGGCTAAGAAAAATGGTTGGTTGATTATGTCAGGCGGACAGCAAGTAAGAATTAGACTGGCCTGCCAGCCCAGATGCCAGAGCATCCAAACAGCAAACCAGAATGCCTGAGGCACTGCTGCTGATATGACGAATATGGAACTGGAAAAGAGTTCCACCAATATCTGCTGGTGAGCCAGAATTTAATATAGGCACAAAATAAAGTACTAGATGCACATGGCCGTTAACCCTAAGGGTATGAGAACATCAGCAGATAAGGCGGCTTATTTTTACATGTAAAAACTGATTTTTGGGAAGAATTTTTAATGGAAATTTAGGAAAGAAAAATCAAGCAACAATTTTCTCAGTGCGATGTGACTGATTAAATAGTAGTCAATTTGGGGAAAACAAAGCCAGGATTGAATCCCTCAAATTTGACCTAACCAGTGAATTATTTGGGAATGGGCGGGTTAGTTCCTTGGGAACCATCATCACAAAATTCAGCGGTGGGCCAAGTCACTGTCAGTTTGACCTCAAATGCCTGAACCAAGACTCAACTACATTTCTGACGGTTGGCATGATGGCGTTTAGCCTAACAAGCAGTGGGAATCCCCCAAGGCCACCCCACATAGGGGTGGGCCCCTTTGGTTGGGAACGGGTTTGGGGCGCCCAACCTGCCCATGCTCAGTCGCTGGATCATTCATTTGACCAATGGCATTGCATCAGGCGCAACACCTGATTTGTTAGCAGGAAGCTGCCCATTGGGGGTGATGCCTGACAGATTTGGGAGGGAGAGATTTTTCTGATTATCATGTTAATTGAATTGCAACTGTCAGACATTCCGGCCAATAGATCAGTCTTCATACCTTTTTGACCATTTAAAATCTGAGCATCAGGTGGATTGCGCTTGAATTGGTTACAATCAGATTTATTTTGACGATCTCAGCGCATTTTTCACTGATTCCTTTTAACAGTTCTGCTGAGGTTAGTGTGGGTACTGGGAACGGGATCCAAAGTGGGAGAGCTGTTACCCAGCGCTCATCTACTACATGAGCAAGATCACCCTGAGTAATGAGGGGTACAGCCATCCTCTTCGATGCCTTTTTACTTGGAAATGGGAAAATGGCCCAGTCAACACCCAGGGGACATTCCCCGGGACTTACAGAGATGTTAAGATTTGGGTTTTAACAACCATAGAATATTGCCACAAGCCCCATTAACCTAAAGCCCTATAGACCTCACCTTTATCTTTGCCCATTATTTATATCCTTTGGCGGATCAATTCTAATTGATCCTCTATCAAATATGTTGCTAGCTTTTTGTGACCTAATTTAAGCTTTAATAATTAATCAAACTGTACAATACTAATTTATAGCAGATAAAACCTTACTACTTTTCCAATAATTAATATATTCTGTTCCCACTTTCAGAGATTACCAGAATCACCCATTCAAATTTGTCTAAAGCATCTATAGTATATGATACCCTAAAGATGCTACTGGTGTTGAATAGACCACCACAAGACGTGCCCACTATTGGATAGAAAACTGTTAGGTTTTAGAGAGCTTAACACAGGCCATTAGCGGACCTTAAGGAGAAAACCTTCAAAGATCTAAGAGCTGGAAGGAAAGCTGACTGGTTAGAGGCCAGGGTATAAATTGGGTTGCCTTGCATTATGAGGAGGATATGCGGCAACGCACATTCTGGTAAACATTATCAACAACGGATCTCCAAGTTGGAAGCACCACCAAAGACTATGGCAGATTTGAGTAATTTACTTCTAATTAATCTTCTATTTCTATCAATCTTTACGTTTATTTGTATGTAAAATGTCTTGACACAAATGTACTCATTGTAGTGAAAACATACATGTGCCTATATTTCCCATTTGCAGTTCTAATTGCAACAAAAACTCACAATTTTTCACTAATAATGCGATTAACTTCACGTCCCAAATATATTCCTAGTTTAATGATTTAATGGTTATATAAGGGGTAAAGTCTAAATCCTATCACCCTAAGACTAACGGCACCATGAAATAAGTTAACAATACTCTTTTTAATATCCTACAGAAGATAATTATGACAATGAGTTCAGATGGAACTTTTCCTTGCCTTCTACCATTTTCACATAAAAGCTTTTCTTTTCATTTGGCGTTGTGCATTCTCCGTTTACCTTACTTTATGGGAAGCACCATGTGCTTCCCTAATAAATACTCTTGTCTCAATCAATAGAGCATGATTACTTCCAATTATTCAGAATAAATGATGCAGACATTGGTCTGATACAATGCGCAGCATATTCTAATGTGCCATCTCAGAAGGTAAGGTCTCAGGAACATGATAACAAAGACTGGAGGCCCTTACTCCACTTAGCTGTAGGGGAGTTGGTTTTGTTTATGATAAACATGGGTTTAGACAGACTAGCAAACTGAAGCACATATGGATTAGCCATTTTGAGATCATTGAGAAAACATTAATGGATGCCTACACTCTGAAAGATCCTACTAAGGGCTACTTTATTAACTAAGTGCACACCAAGTTCCTAAATAAGTATTAGCAGCGTTTTGAGCCAACAGACACTAGATCTGAATGATTTATTTGACACCTATTATCTATTTCATGATGTTTTGTCAAGTGGGGGAAAATGTTATAACTGTTAATCCAGCCATACTATAAAAGTTTTTATTTAACCAAGGCAAGCCAACCAGGGGACAGACAATACCAAAACAGTAACTCCAAAAATTAAGCCAATTAAAATTATGAACTGACTGCCTTAAAAGAGCATCAGGAAACACAAAAGTAACGAAAAAACGCCTATCAGGTGGCACAGCGGCGAGCCTCTTATCCCATCATGGCGGAGGGGGAGGGGGATCAGGTGGATCAAAATCTTCATTCTCAGGATTAGCATTGAAAAGCAGTTCAATGATGATAGTAAGGGGGTTGGGAATCTGCAGGATGAGGGTCGAGGTAAGGTAGATAACAGTTGAGATTGTCAATTTGGTCCTGAATAAAGGATTCTTTGAGTTTGGCAACATGGTGTTCAGCTTGGATGTGGGCGTCAGGAAGTTGGGCTAATTTTGCAATGTTTGCTCTAGTGACATGTGTGGATGGGAAAAATTCTTCCAGAGTAACAACACATTTGACAGAGATGGTGGCAGTTTCATGGAGGCTTTGGATTGCCTCTTTTGCAGTAGGAGGAAAAGCAGAGGGGAACAAGGGGACGTGCAGCCCTTTTTAAATTCAGTGATGGATTTTGCCACAGCTTTGCAAAGTGGCATTTTTGGGTGAGGCCACTGCAGCCTCGGCAAGCTGGTGGTCACTTTGGTATGGGATAGCATTGGGTTTGGGGACATATTTTTTGTGCAGGAATGGGGCATCAAAGTCTGAATTCATAAAAGATTCTAGATCAATTGGCTTAGCTGGATGTGGGACAATTTCACCCAATTCGGTCACTTCATCCAATAAGTCCCAAAAATTTTGGTTGACTTGGATTGATTTGGTGATAGGTGGCTGTGGTTGTGTAAGTTTTGAGAAGGAGGATTTTTTGGATTGAACATTGGTCCAAGACTGCACCCAATTGGTTTTCATGGGTGTGCATTGGCCAGCTTGGGTTTGAGGTGCTATATTTTGCTTCTTATTTGATCTCATTGCTTGTGGGGGTAGGGGCAGCCAAAATCCCCACTTGAACGCTGTTGGTGTGGCCTCATGGGTAGAGTTGGCCATGTTTGCAGGGTGTGAATTATATTGACATGCTTTTTTCATATGGCCCAATTCCTAGCAGAGGGGGCAAATTTTGTGACCGTTGTTGATGCAAGCCCAAAAGAAATGGTCAGGTGCAGATGGGATATAGGCACGCAGTGGGATGTGCTGGGCCATGTTTAGCTGGTGGGGGGTAATGGTGGCCATTGCCTGAGGTGCTGCTAGTCTCTCAGCACCAAATGGGACAACAAATTGTAGGATGGGATCTGTGCTAGAGGTGGACAACCCAGACATCAACTCCTCATAGAGTGTTTGAGGGGAAAGGTGTGAGGGGAGGTTTGCAAAGGTCACAACAAGTGTGGTATCATTGGGAGGCGTGTACGGGGGGTGGTAATGGGTGTGTTTTTATAAATTAAGGGCGTTGCTACTGCAGCGTCTGCATCCTCTTCAGTAGGGAATCCAATATCAAAGTAGCCCTTTTAAGGGAAGAAGTAGATAACCTGCTGGTGCAAAGATGGCTGTTGCCAGCCCAATTATTGCTTTGTCAGTGTACAGGAAGAGATGTCCATACTTGATGCAGAGGCAAAAGAAAATTTTTTATCAGGGTAGGGTTAGGGGCTGGAAGTGGGTTAGGTGGACTCGTGCAAGGTAAGTGCTAGGTCCCTTGGAGGGAAATAGCAGCCAATTATTTGGTGGACTGGATGAGCCAGTCCGCATGCATTTGCCTGCTTGGCAGTAAATGCTAACAGCGGTGGATCCGATTACATAAATTTAGAAATTGGTGCAGTGAAGGCGGTGTTGAAAAATCAACTTGTTTTTAAAAATTGCTTTAAAATTGATATCAGGTGGAAAGAAAAAGCCCATATTATAAAAGTTATTGTTTTTTAAGTTTTACCAATTTAAATAGAAGGCTTAATCACTTAACATAAACTCACCTTGTGGCCCCTCAGCTTCATGGGTAGTTGCTATTATTTATTTATTACTAATGGTAATTCTGCCGTGGTGTCTTCATTCAGTAATATTTACAACAACAGATCATATCTCTAATCCCCGCCAGTGCAACTTCCACTTCCTTAATCTACTGATTACCATAGCCTATGGCCTTAGTTTTCACATCACATATTATATTCAATTAATCTTGATATCATACGTTGCCTCTGTCAGAAAATAGTCTGTAACTCTCTCATTTCCAACAAGGTGATGTGGAATGCACAGCTACACCACAAGGGAATTTGTTGACAGTAAAGATGGAAATATAGCAAACTCATAAGGTTCCGGGGCACAGGGAACCAAAAGACATACATAGTGTATAAAATGGTACAAATAACAAGGTAGACAAATAATGACAAAACCTGATTGGATCCCAAGGAGGAGTACATAACCAAGTGCAGATAAGTGCCAGAGTTCATGTGTGCCTCAATCTAAAGGGGGCCAGGCTTTACCAAGTGTGCACCAGATTCTATCATTATTCTGGATAAAATAAAATGACCTATGTTGTCAGAGACCTCCTTAAAGAGGTTCGCGCACAGATTAGGCCAAGGTACCATCAAAAAAGTAAAAAATTATGGGCTGTTTGTTTAAGCAAATGGACCAACAAATATCGTTGGTCTCAGGAAAACACTAATAAACTCTCATGAGGAGAATAATTACTCCTCAAGGGAGATATCAAGCCCAAACGAACCAATAAGCACAGACCACCAGCCTCTGTGGTGCTGTATCTTTAGTAATCCTGAACTTGTGTTATTGACTGTAGCTGAATTCTCCAAGGTTTGGCAATATTGTAAATCAAACGGGTCTCAAAACCCCGTTATCCAAGCAACCATGATGAAACGTCATTATTTACAACAAAACTGTTACATCTAACGTCCTGGATGTATCTCTGGACTGATCATCTTGCATAACCCCAGGACAACTTAGCATATCTTGCACTTATCCAGCGTTGGTCCAAGGTATGCTTCAGGTCAGGGAAACCTTCCAGCTTTATTTTTTGGCCTCCTCACACCCAGCCTTATCCCTAGAATCAGTACCCTCAATTGTGTCATTTAACCATGACATTACCCTCCCATTATGTTTGGAGTCCACCCCCCTCCAGGGACCTCATCCAGGGAGAAGTTCTTGTGGGCAGGGGCCAGCTTCATGGCGGCGATACTTTGTTTAGGCTTGGGTCATAATGCCTCAGGAAAACGCTCATGGAAAGTTTTAATCAGATCTTGGGCATGGACGTAATAGCGTTCTTTTGCCAAACTGTTCACAGATGCATCAAATCCGTTCCATGACATCAGGTACTCAAGCCTTCTTCTTAATTGGTGAGAGGCTACAATTTACTCCACTTTCCACTATGGTGCCCTATTGATTAGATATGCCTCTGTACTCTCTGGTGGGGGCCTTAAACAACGTCAGCTTACTTTCATGGAAGACGACAAGATCCAGAATAATGGTGGAAGATCCAACTGGTACAAGGCATGGCCCATCTTTCTGACAATGCAGTAAGGCCCATTCCTCTTCAGCCTAGTTTTTCCATGGATTCTTTGTTGAGATATTTCTAGTATCAAGCATAACGAGATCCCCTTCTTTGTACGCAGGACCTGCCCATCTCTTACCATTGGCGTTCTCCTTATAAGCTTGCATAGTTGCATCTAAATTAGTGGTAACCCCTTTATGTACTTTCCTGATGGTAATAGAAAAGTCCACCACCGCTTCACTTATGATCCACAGCTGAGTTCCATATTGAAAGAGATATTAAAAAATGGTTGCAGTAAAATGGAGAACAACCGATGGATGAATTTTGGTTGTTTTTATAGCTGGATTGGGACATGAGGAGATGGGAAACTCAATTTGAATGATCCATGGCAGTGTAAAACAGCAGGAACCGTTTTATGCACTGATTCACTCTTTCTATATACCCAATAGATTGTGGATGGTAAGTAATAATGGCATGGATGAGTCCCAAGAGTCTCACACAACTCTTCCCAAAATACATATATAAACTGGGTTTCATAATCACTAACTATCTCTTAGGCACCCCATGAAGGGAAAACACATGAGACATAAAGAGCCTAGCTATATCACCGTGGTTGTTGTGTTGCAAGGAATGAAATGAGAGAACTTTTAAATTGGTCCACCACTATTATGATTGCATCACAGACCTCAGACGCAGGTGAATCCACAATGTAATCAACTAATAAGGAAAACCAAGCCCTAATGTCTTTTGAACTGGTATCAACAACCCTGTGAGGGGCTGGCAATTTGGCTTCATCCTGTTTCAGACCAGACACTCATTATAATGCCTGGAAACCTGTGCAGCTAATATTTTCTAATTGCAAGTGCTTAAAATTAGCTCCAAAGTCTTTGCCTTCCCAAGATGCCTTATGTAGGTCCCAACATTATGGTCCTGGATGATTTCCAGGCGGAGTGGTCTGGAAGGAACCCATAGGCGTCCAAAAATCACATCATCTCGTCCTTAACATGGTAATCTCATGTATTATCCTCCTGATTTAACTGGCTCTTGGTGAGGATCATAGTATACTATGCTGACAAAGGCTGATAGAAAACCACCTTTCTGAGCATACTATAATTCTCCACATTTTTTCACAGGAGCAAGCGCTGGCATACATACCATGGGGGAGGCCATTGAAATACAATCTTACTCAGCGGAATTACCAAGTGGGTATTGTGTACCCCCACCTCCTTAGTATCTGGACTACAGCAGGGTGTTGACTCAAAGCATCCGCCGAATCATTCTCCTTCTCCTTTGTAAACTCATAAGAGAAACAAAATTGGACCAGGGTCTTATGATAGAGGGTTTGCCGTAAGTCAGGACATGAGGTGTGCAGTAGTACAACAGGGCACGGTGATCTGTATGAACGTGGAATGGTGGAATGAGCCATTTAAATGGTGACACTAATAAGTTAGCGCCTCCACCACTGCCAATAACTCTTTGTCATATACAGCGTAGTTCAACTTGGGCAGGGACATCTTTTAAGAAACATATTCCACAGGATACTCAACTCCATCTTCACCACTTAAAAGAATGCAGAAATCATAACAAAGTGGAAGCATCTGTTGACACTACTAACTCCCTCTCAGGATCCACATGATGAAGAAATGATGTGGACAGCAAAGTACTCTACACTGCTTGGAAGGCATCCTCCAGTGTAGAAGACCACTGAAGAGCTTTGGCACCACTGGCCTTATATAAAGGCGCCTCTACCTCAGAAAAGACTTAGCGTAAACATTTTCAGGAAGGTGCAATCCCCCAAAAACTATTAACTCCTTAACTGAGGTTGGTGTGGGCACACACAAATTGCCTTCACCTTTTCCGGTGTGATCATGTGGTCTTGGTTGAAGGTGTTGCCCATGAAGGTGACCCAGGACTTGATAAGCTCGCACTTACTTTTTTTAAGGTTAGCTTTGCTGCCCTCAAATGCTTAACTACTTGTCATAGGTAGATTGCATGGGATGCTGGATCAGGGGAAAACACCAGAATGTCATCCATGTAGATTACCACGCACATACCCAACAACTCCCTCAAGGCTGCATCAGTATGACGTTGGAAGATTGCAGGCGAATTTTTGAGCCCAAAAAAGCATGACCCAAAATTGGAAAATACCATTGTTGGTCCAGAATGCAGTGAACCACTCCTGGGCTTTCTTGATGCGAATATTATTTAAAACATTTAAACAATCCGATCTGGAGAAGACCTTAGCCTTCTACACATAGTGATAAGTTTGTGCCTCAACTGGGAATGGATGCAAATTATGGACAGGACATTGTTCAAGTTACCATAATTTATGCAAAGGCATTAAGTCCCATATGCTTTCTCCATGAAGTGAGGTGGTGAGCGCACTGGGGAGGTTTGGAGAAATATGGTTCCTTGCCAAGCTGTTTTGTGACCCACACATCCAAAGTTGCCTCTTCCCGTAAAGTCAAAAGGTAAATGGGAGAAGAAATGCGCTCAGGCCCACTGTGAGCTTGAAATCACAGTAAAGTTCAGATTAGTCTGGTAGGACATTTGCAAAAGCCGCATCAAAAGAAGATTTCAAATAATTTCAAGCAAGAAGGTAAGGCACTTCTGAATTGGCTTTAGCAGAGGTGTAAGGGTTTTTGTGTACATTTGGCCATCGGGTAAAAATACATTAAGTCTACTTATGACATAGGGATTACTAACTCCTGTCCACTCTTAATAGATAACGTCAAGGTGTTAGCTTTCAGATTAGTTTTTGATGTTGAACTCTCGCCACCATTTCACTACCAAGATAATAGGGTATGGGAGAATTTAATCGCTGAAAAGCTGTACGCCAGATAGTAGTTGCCTACTTGAAAAACTAACCAACCTCTGAACCTTCAGCATAGGAATACCCTGAGAGACATCCGCCCTAATCACACCACCTGTTAAGTAGCTTAACTTAAGGTAGTCAGCAAGGTCTAAGTCAATAAAATTCTCAGAGGCGCCAGTATCCACCATAATAGTTGTTCTGATTTTCCCTAAAAGGGAGAAAAGGGTAACAAAAAGAAAAAAGTAACCAGAATAATTTTTATTGATAAAGATAAAGCCAAAAGCTCACCAGTGGGTTCCTCCTTATATTAAATTCACCCCCAGGATATGGCTTCCATTAAAAAATGGGGAAAGTTTGCAACCCTCACCTTTGAGATTAAATATCCCACAGTGTCCCCAGAAGCAGTATATTTACCCGTTTTGGATGATTAACCTTTGCTCCACCGCCTTTGATTTCTCCATAATTTGGGGGACAAAAGCGGGTTTAGGTGTGATTTGTTACACAAGAATAGTTGCTTCAAGGGGCTTACATGAGATTTCATTTGATTCGTTATTGTAAATAAATTCCATTAAAAACGGCGTTTTGGGTAACAGAAGTAAAATACCTGATTTGATAGCAACTTGAACTTTGCTATCCATTACTAACATGGAGATACCTTCTACTGATGAGCGTTTGCAAAGACATGGGAGGGAGATCCATCAGATCAATGATATCCAGAGATTTATTTAATTTTGAGTCGGGGCTAGACTCATGTGGACCCTCAGGTTCAGAGGAACTTGAGGAATTTGCTGTGGGAGCCGCTACCCCAATTTCAAGAAAATCCACATTTCTGAAGACATTATTATAGGGTCCCTCAGGTGAAACCTCCTTGGCCAAATTAATTAAGTCATTTACCTGTACCTGGGGCTAGACCCCCAATGACCCTTGTTCTTACCAAAATCCATTAAATTGGAAGGAAACAAGACTACCATTTCCAACCTTTAACTGCTAAATTTATTTGTAAGTTCTGAATGTTAAACTCTTGTCATTATCATGGTATTCAACTGTTGATTGACTATAAACCTTGTCTCTACAACCAAAGTGGAACAGAAACGGGATTAAGTACAAACTAGACAGAATCATATTATTAGAAACGGGATGTCCTCTTCTTGGGTAGCAGAATCTGCTAAGCTCTGTGGATAGACAGAGAGTGTTTTGATGATTCCTTTAAAGCGTTCTTTGGAATCAATTGAATGGCTTTGTGGCCTTCTTCGTTGGAATGTCTTCATACAAACAAACAAGCTATTATACACCGAAGTGCTCTGTGATTGAACTAACAGAGTTGAAGCTTCTTTAGATAGAGCAGTGTTAAACGTCTTTGTAATTTTTGTGTATGTGTAGACCACAGTGGCTAATCATTCGTTGGATAACTAATCCCCTCATAGACACAGACAAAATCAGAAACGTTGTGAATGCATTCAAACAGAGTCGAATCTCCCTCATTCAGATATGTCTGTGGTAGAATCTCAAAGATATATGGAATGGTTTCACTTAGTGTGGTAGAAAAGTGAAACCCTTTGGTGTGTGTAAAACCATTTCAGATACTGTGCTTCAATCCTTCAGTGACAACATGAAACTTCATTGCAACTGCTTCCAATTCCTCAGAAAAACCTCAGTTAGTCTCCAGTGAATATCAAATAGTTATTCCTTCTTCTCAGAAATTTACCATTCTTTTGAATCTGAATGAATGCATGCCTTTACAATGAATATCTTAGTAACAACAGAATAAACCTTTATAAAATTTCCATTTGAAACTCATTGATTTATAAAATGGCTGTCTGGTGATGTTAAACCTTGTTGGATATCAATGAAGAGCCCATAACCAAGTGCATATTGGTGCTATAGGTGTTTCAATGCTTTGATCTGAAGGGGACCAGGCTTTTTCAGATGTGCACCAAATTCCATCATTAATATTGGATAAAATAAAATGACCTGTGTTGTTAGAGACCTCTTTGAGGAGGTCCGCGCACAGATCAGACCTAGGAACCATCAAAAAAAAGTAAAAGAATGGGGTGTTAATTTTAAAAATCAAACAACAAATAAGGTTGGTCTCAAAAAACACTAATAAACTCTCATGAAAAGAATAATTACTCCTCAAGGGAGATATCAAGCCCAAACAAACCAATAAGTGCAGACCACCAGCCTCTGTGGTGCTGTAGCTCAAGTAAGCCTGAACTTGTGTTATTGACTGTAGCTAAATTCTCCCATATTTGGCAGTATTGTAAATTGAAAAGGTCTCAAAACTCCGTTATCCAAGCTTTTAAAACGACCATCTTTATTCATAACAAAACTGGTGTGTTTTAACGTCCTGGATGTAACTCATGACTGATCATCATGCACACCCCTGGACCAACTTATCATATCTTGCACTTATCCAGCGTTGGTCCAAAGGTATGCTTCAGGTCAGGGAGGCCTTCCAACTTTATTTTAGCTTTATCACGCCCAGCCTTATCCCTACAATAAGTACCCTCAATTGTGTCATGTAACCACGATAGTCTCATGATAGCATAAAATTATTTGGTAATAGGGT
This sequence comes from Massospora cicadina, assembly GCA_022478985.1. Classification (NCBI taxonomy): domain Eukaryota; kingdom Fungi; phylum Entomophthoromycota; class Entomophthoromycetes; order Entomophthorales; family Entomophthoraceae; genus Massospora; species Massospora cicadina. The sequence continues at coordinate 63,964 of JAKSZP010008068.1, read as the reverse complement.
ATCTACTTTTACTACCGCCATCCACCAGCTTCACAATTGAAATTATTGTATTTATACCATTATAGAAATACTCAAGTCCTAAAGATTTGTTTTCTTTTAAATTGGATATTAAACCTTTATCTTTTCATACTCAAGTGCTGCTTGGTAGCTAGAAATTGCACCTATAGGAACACTGAAGATGAAAAAGAGCATATATATGCAGGATTGTCAATCTGCTGGAATTTTTTCCCAATGTATCTGAACCCAGCCTGCAACAAAGATTAGTTTAGTGATCCTAATTGCTACTAACAGTATTAGATTCTAATGTTGCTCCTTTGTTATTTTTATAAAAATCATATTTCATTTTTAACTTTACTTTTGTAAGTAGATGTCAAGGATACGTCCTCAAATATTATTTTTGTAGTTTTGTGTGTTTAAAACATGTGCATCTGAAATATGCCACCCCAGCATCAATTTTAACAATCCCTATTTCAGTAAAACTAATTCCATCACTAATTATATAGCTGGTAATAGAACAAAAAGTGATCCAAAAATAACTTGGCCAGAAATAAAAAGATTTTATGAAAATCAAAATTCCCTTATAAAAGAATTGGCAAATCTAAGATTTCTGATGATGGAGGCCGCTGTATAGCCCATGATCATTAAAATCTTATAACAGTTGGTCACCATTATGTCAGAGGATACGCATGTATAGTTATTGGTCCAGAAGACTATGCACACGACGTTGAAAATGATGCCTGGTAGGAACATTTTTTATATCTTTGAGTTCTGTTTCAATGAAATAGGAATTACTAAAACCCTGTCTAAATAGAGTTCTTTAATTGTAAAAAGCTGAACAATGCAAAATTATCAGGATGGGATGCAAATCAATTTTCAAAAGTTTATTTATTTGAGTTAACTGATGTACCTATGCAGCTGCAAGAGCCTCAAGGGTCACAAGAACAACAAGCTACATTTGATCTTGATGAAGCAGCCACTCAATAAAAAAGCAAGTTAAAGCTTCACAATAGAATTTACAAAAAAGCATAAGATCTCAAAGGATCAAAAATTAGTCCGCTAACTTGAATCTAAGTTGTAAATGCAAAATCCCTTATGAGAATAAGTTGATTTGTTAAAAATTAAGTCATAGTTTAAGCACCTTAAATCTATAAGCTCTATATATACTTTCTATATTCATACAATAAGCTAACTTATTTAATTCATATAATTTTATTTTTGTTGTTTATTTGTGCAAATAAAGCCAAATACAATATTATTGCCAAAGGTTAAGACTAACCTTTCTCATTGTCAGAAGAGGTGAGAAGAGCTCCGTTATGCTTAAGAACAGCCATTGGTATCTTTTTTAATTCCAAAGCTTTTCAATATTGGAATGCTTGGAACCATTACCAAAAGTACCTTATACAGAAGACTAAGTCTCTCTGATCTTCCTGATGATGAACCCTGTGAAAATTTAAATGAATCATTCAATATGGCTCAATCCATTTCTTAAGCACCCATGAGTGAGCAGGTCACTTTAAAATTACTAATTTACAGCGCAGCAATATTCTAATAGAGACAATAATAATTTGTTGGTGATACTTCATGATCCATTTAAGTGATCTGGATTACTCCAGCCCTTGTTTGGATTGTCAGTTATCAAAATACTTATAAATTTTTATGGCTTGGCTGAAGCTTGGCCAATTGGCGGTGATCTGCCTGGCGGAGCTGCCAAGGCACACCTACATGAAGGTATGGTGGGGTAGATTCAAGCCCATTCAAAACGGTTTGGTACACCCAACCCTATTGGGGATGGTCTTTATACAATATCACCTAAGTCAGAAGGTTTAAATGTGTTCACAAAAATCATTTTTGCATATGAACTCATTTGCATTTTTTGTTAGTTTAAAAACTTAGGAGGACTAATATTCTTTTCTTTTAAAGTAGATATTGGATAAGAAGGCAAACTGAAGGCTTACAATTCCATCTGGCTTCCATCACCTCCTTACAAAACCTTTTAATCTTTCTTAAAAAACTCATTGGTAATAGGGAGGACTAAAGGAGTAGAAACTTTAGTGGATAAGCTGTGACTCATTACTCATCCACTGCCTGCGCTAAGTCGCCCTTGTTAAGGTGTTTACAGCCGCCTTCTTGAGCCCCCTCTTTGCTTTATAGGGGTACTCCTTCCTGGTCAGGCATAAGGGATTATCCTCAGGACTTACAGAGTGTAAGTGTCACCTATAAGTTTGAGGGAAGTTGATGTTAAGAAAGTGATGCGCATATCTCATTTTGTTCAAAGGTAACAAAAAGTCTAACAACAAAGTAGCCACAGGAGATGTCAGTTTCATATACTGAACAGTAATTATTGTCAAGAACAAGGAATCAAGAGGGGGAAGCTGACTTTATATATGGTTCAGTTGCTCAAGGTATATAAAGTTAATACTAAATGAGCAATATTTAGTAAGCGTTGATGCATTGCAAATGAAATTTGCTGTGAATACTATAGAGCTTTATTTTAGTTTAAGGAGTATCACAACAGACCTTCTTTATATATGATGTGGAAGGACAATTTAAGATAGGGTACCTATTTTTAGTTACAAACTAGGTATTAAATTATAGCATTAGTTGTAAGGTTAATTAATTTAAGAATTAAAGTTTTTGTATTTCACTGTTAACAGATACATTTTAATTGAGGGTTCGAAGCATGGTTCTTGGTCTTTAAGATGTCCATCTTTTAGCTTCAATAAGTATTATATGTTGAGCTTTTCAATATTCATGCTTTAGAGACCTAGGGTTTTTCATTAAAGTTACAAGATTTGCATCTACTTAAAGCTCCCAGAACTCGATTTAAAATGCAACTCCAAGGAAATTAATAGGGAGCTAATCCTTCTTATTTTTAGATATGTTAAGCGAGACATAACATTCTTATATGTATAGTTTTTATATATACCTTAATACCATCAGTATTTCATACTATTCTTTAATTTTTAAAAGTAATTAGCATGGTTACTTTTATATATCTGCAACCATATAATTAATGATACTTCTATATATTTTTTTAGTACTAGATGGTCCAAATATACTTCTATATATTAAAAACCACAAACTTGAATATTATTTCAAAATAGCCCTATAGATAAATATTACTAATATCACCTCTAGAAATACTTTTAAGAAATATAAACTTTATAGTAAGATTATCATAAACCATTAGACAGATAGAATAACTGATGAATGGAATTAAGCTAGGTCAAAAGTATTGTATAATTTACTCCTTGTTACAATCTGTAATTCCTAGTTCCTGTAAGTCTTTAAGGCACAGCCACTTTTCTTAGACCGTGATCTGCATCCCATCAGGCGTAAAAAGGGGTCTTAAGGCTCAAGTAAATCTCCTGTCCCACCTAAGTGGCCTGACTCATGTGATGGATCTGTGATGAGTCATTGCCGTGGCCCTCAGGGACCCCTCTCTCTACCCTTCATTCCTCCTCTACTTAGGTGGAATGATAGAAGAGGCTTTGTAGAGAGATTTTGCAATCCAAGGACCATTAGCAGAACCCAGGGATTAACCCCACCCTTCATCCCATTATAAAACCCCCTGAAAAGGGAAACGATTCCAAGGCCCACAGTCCTATTATGGGATGGAAAACCAGTTTCTGTCACTCATTATGATATAACGGATCAGGGATCAACAATTCTAGCTGTTCAATCAACCCCAATCCTATGAGGTTGATTTGACTCACTAGAGCATACTTCTGCAGAAATGGGCATACAGACGGCCTGACTCAAAAGTTTTTGTTCTGGGAGAGAGCTATTGATCAGAACCAGTCCCAAAATCTAGGAGAAGTTCATCAAAGGTTTGAGAAGCTTGTCCAAAGCCTTGATAACCCCTCTTCCCAAGGCCTCCCTAGCCAATTGGAGTATGCCGCTGGCCCCTTTGGGCCCAAACTAACTAAGCCCCTCCCCTAATAATCCCCCTCGCTCTTAATACAACAGCCCCCCTGTGGTTTACTGTCATTTCATTTACCCCTCTGTCCTTATATCTTTAGTAAAGTCTCTTGACTTAACAAGTACATCACGTATTCTGTTGTCACATTAATCAAAGTTTTTTCCAGAAGATCCGGCAAAGCACACCGCCATTTGTATCCTAGCCTTGCTGATTGTCAAGTTTACTCTGTTCAATTGACCAGGCCACCTGGTGGGTGATCATCAACATATTACAAAATAATACCCCATTGGCCTCCACCCACCTGTTTTACACAATGCGCGTTTCTCCATTCTGAATAAGCCTCTTTGAACCACCACTAATTTGGTGTAATCCGTCTTCCCTGCGTCACAACAATATGTCAACTTCTCTACATCCTTTGTAGGGCGGTAGCACCCAATCAGCTGATCCAAAAGGATCCAGTCATCATGGGCGATATGGAGTACCCCTATTAGGGGGAGCCTGACCTTGCTGCTACAAAAGCTTCCAGAGCCTCTCTGTTCCCAGAAATGACCTCATGTTGGAATCTGTACCTTGTCAACGTTTGCAGGGCCCTACTGGTCCCCACCAGAATTTGTTCCGTTCTGCTTCATCTTGCCCCACCCATTTAGAAGTTTTTCTATAAACAGGTCTCTTAGAAGTACCCAGACGGCCACTGAAGCCCCAACCTACTCTAAATTACCAAGCTATCAACTATGGAGACTAGCAACGCGGAACCCTGAGGAGTTGTTGTCCTCACTGCCTCCCCCATACTATAGGTTGCCCCATGAGACCCACGGTTGCCCCCATCGCATCCATTTAGCTTGCCTTGAGGACTTTGGTATGTTGCTGGACTTTTACTAACCTCATATAAATTCATGATCTCCCCTCCTAGGAGTCATCCAAACTTCTCTGCCCTTCGAATTCTTGGCGCTTCACTTGGTCCTCACACACCCAGACTGGAATTCTAGTCAATTCTTATCAGCCATTTGCATTGTCAGGTCTTAATCCCTTTGTCTAGACATTTCTGTACTCACCTCTATTTCTAAAAGCCCTTAGCCATAGAAACACCACTGTTTCTTCAAAAGTTATTTTGCATAGTTACTAGATGAGAGCTGTGTAGTGTCTTTCCCATACAGGACCTCCCTCATTAACCCATTTTACTTCTTTTCTTTTTTATATAAGATAAAAGAATTTTTGAGAGGTGGTTCTGTACAGAAAACTATAGGCATGCCTAAGGGTGCAATCCAGTTCCTATGAATTCTTAAAAAATAGCTAACTAAATTTATACCTTCATAATCTAACTAGATATAGCCAGATATGTTACTTCAGACCTTATTTTACACCCTAAATTTAGAAGATTAAAACAAACATAAAATTGAAGGATTTTAAAATACAGAAGATTTGGCAACCCTGGTCAATCTGATAGAATTCATACTTTTTCTTCTTCCAAATATACCACTATATGCTATCTATATATAAGTGTGATTTCTCTCCCGTCCAAAAATCTCCCCTCATAAAGCCTTGATCTAGATTTATTTAGGTTTGATGGCCTAGAAAGGAAGCAGCCCTTCATGGACAAGATTTTTTATAGAGCAAGGTTCCATAATATCTCACTTTCCATTTGACATATGAAACATAGGCTGAAAGAGAGTTTCCTCGATTATCCAGTAGAATAGGTTGCATTGAAATCAAAAAGGATGGTGAAAACTATACGAAAAAGGGAAATTTGAAACCTGAAAAATTTGGGCATTCTGGGAAAATAGAAAGAAAAATGAATTTTTTGCACAGACATACGCCTCAACTGGTTGAGGTGCGGCATATGTCACATGTTACCAGCCTCTATCACCCAGTGGGCTTCATAGGGATTAATGTGGGCTGAGATATGGCATGCAAACACGCCACACCCACCCCTGGACATTGTCATGTTTACATGACCTTAATGAGGGGACCAACATCAGGGACAAGGCTGGGCGGCAGGAGGTCCAGAAGATAAGCTTCAGGACCTTCCTGACCTTAAGCACACCTTGGACCAACGCTGGGTGCAGGATAGGTACGCCCAGGTTGGTACAAGTGATGTTCTTAAAGCCCAGCCCCTGTTTTGGCTCTAGGGTTAAAACGGACGAGTTTTTTATCAATAATGATGGTTTGATTCAATGTATAAGTGAATGGGGGTTCAAAATATGTTCAATTTACGAAATTCCAAGCTAAGGTCAGGTACAACTTCAATTGATCACTTGAGTAAGGTCATTCTTGAGGCATGTGAGCCTTGTGGGAATCCAGACATTTCTAGATTGCTGGTGCTTGACGCCTAATGGATTCCACGAAGTTTTATAAATAAAATTAATAATAAAGCACTAATAAAAATTGGGTTTTTAGAATTTTTATTATTAGCACAATAAAAGTGAGAAAATGATCCCCCTTGAAATTCAACCATTTAGTATTTAAAGTATTTTGAGGGTTGAGGGGAATTTGGGATATTTTAAGAATAGCTTAACATAGTCTGAATTAAAAAATATTAAGGAATAGCATATCATAACTTGGGAACTTACTTCAGGGCAGCAGAATGAAAGAAGAGGAATTCTGATTGGCCAAAACGTACCCATGAGGTAAAGTTTTTATGAACTTGAGCCAATCCCCATTTGAGAAATCACTTGCACCTTGGGGGACCCCACCCAAGCCTATAAAAAAGGGGGGTCCCTACATAGGTGCATTGAAGGACTTTATTGGGGTTGGGGGAGTGCCTTCTTAAAATCGCCCCAAGGTCTGTTGTATGGTCAGAGTAATCTGACCAGTTGATTTTACATTGAGTGCCCATACAGGTTTTGTGCTGGTGTTACCCTGATTAACGGGGTTCCACCAAGAGTTGGCTAGGGTCTTTTGGACAATATCCCCAATGTTGTCATGTTTATTATTATTAAAATGCCTCATAGTAACATCGGAAAATCACAAATGACCAACATTTCCCCTTTTTGGCTGAATTCGACCTAAACTATTCTTATTCTTCAGCTGTGAGGGCAGATGTCTGACATCACCCCCTCAAGAATGTTGGGGGAAATAAGGTCGGAGGAAACAGCTGTTTATGCAATTGATGGTAATACCTGTATCTAAAGATTTAATAGAGTACTCATTTCTGCTTTTGTAAGTGATGGTGAAGGAACCCACTCATATTGATCCAAGCTTACCACTTCTAGGGGTGATGTGGTTATGGTAGTATAATACCATATCAAACACTTGAAATGTAGGCAGGGGGGTTCAGAGCTCATTTGCAGCCTGCCCTTCTTTAGTCACCGTTTTGGCTAAATTATTCTAGCCTCAGATTGGAGTTGGATGTTGCGCTGAGCTAATCTGCGCATGACTTTCTCAGGTTAACTCTGGAGGAGAATACATCTTTAGCTAAAAGAGCAGATATTCCTGGTTCTCGCCCATACAAGACATGGAAGGGGGACATTTTTAAGATCCGATGATAACTGATCCAGTAAGCCATAAGGGCACTGAGTAAGAATTGATCCCAGTGAAGTGGATCAGAAGAGGCCATTTTGCGTAAGATGGATACCAAGGTTCCATTTTCTCTCTCCACAGTACCGTTGGTAGATGGATTGTATATAGCTGAGAAAAGTTATTGAGCCCCATGGAGGTGGCCAAGATTTTTACTTACTCTGGAGGTGAACTTTTTTCCATTATCTCAGAGTAATACTTGAGGACAGTCATGTTGAGAGAAAACATTCTAATGTAAAAAGGTGGCTGTGGCCTTGGCCGTTTGAGCAGGAAGATCTATGGCTCCACCCATTTAGTGAAATGGTCAATGGCTACCAGGCTTAAATCGGTTGCCACTAGTAGTCTGAGGGAGATGACCTACTACATCCAGACTAATGGTGTGGAAAGGTTGTTGAGGGGTGGTTGGTTGATACTGCTATATAGTCTTGAAGCCGGACTGCTCCTTGCAAGTAAGGCAGGCACTCCAAGGCATCAACAATAGCTTCCATCATTCCATCCCAATAAAACCGATCATTAATCCACTCATAAGTTTTCTTGGCCCCTCCATGACCTAGAGTGGAGTGTGCTTCTAGGATAGCAGGGACACGTTCCAAAGGCCAAAGGTAAGGCAGCCATTTTGTCCCCACCTGTTTATACAACTTCCTGTTCTCCACTTTAGTGTTTCAGGAGTTTTGGGCTACCATTTTCTGTTTAGGCTCGTCCTCAACTTTCCAGTCATAGGGGGTCATTAAAAGGTCATGTAGCCTCTCTGCCTCACTATTATCCAAGTGAAGGACTGGTAGCTGAGTCAACTCATCAACATTCATGTGATGGGTTCAGCATGGTGTTTGATCTTCATGTCATAAGGCTGGAGCTTTAGAGTCTAAAGAGCTAACCGGCCTATAGGGTCCTTCATGTTCTGTAACCATTTTAGGGATGCGTGGTCAGTAACCACAGTGAAGGTTGTTCCATATAGGAAAGGGCGGTAGTGCTTTACAGCTAACAGAACAGCAAGGCACTCCTTCTCCGTTACACTGTAGTTACGTTCAGCCTTGAACAGCATCTTTTTTTTAGTACTAGATGGTCCCCCTTGAACAGCATCTTAATAAAGTAGGATACAGGATGATCTACACCGTTTTCATCCAATTGGGATAAGATGGCCCCAACGGCATAGTCCAAAGCGTCAGTGAATAAGATGAAGGGTTTATTATATTCTGGGTGCCGTAGGATAGAGCGTTATTGCAGCAGTTGCTTCAGCGTCTCAAAAGCAGCCTTCTGTTCCACACCCCACTGAAAAGGGGTGTTCTTGGTCAATAGTCAGACAAGTGGCTCACTAAGCTGAGAAAACTTAGGGATGAACTGATGGTAATACCCCATCATCCCTAGAAATACCTGATTATCCCTTAAATTTTTAGGGGGCGGCATTTTTGAGATGGCTTCAACTTTATCTTGGACTGGTTAAATTCCTTTTTGAGAAATAGAATGGCCAAGAAATCCAGTTTCTTTTGGAAGAAAGTACATTTGGAAGACCATCTAGTACTAAAAAAAGTACATTTGGAAGGCTTTAACTTGATTTTAGACTTACGCAATCATTGGAACAACTCCTTCAGGTGATCAAGATGCTCGTTGAAAGTTTTTTGAAAATACTGTGATGTCATCGAGGTAGATGATGACGCAACTTAACTTCAAGTCCTGTATGATATGGTCCATCGCACGCTGGAAAGTTGCACGTGCGTTGCACAACCCTTGAGGTAATCAGGTTGAAAGAAACCCTCACTACAAATGAAAGTACATTTCTCCTGGTCCTCAGGAGAGAGATCCATTTGCTAATAGCCGCTAGCTAAGTCCATGGAAGAAAAGAAATTAGAGCCAGAGAGTTGGGCCAGGGTGTCATCAATGCGGGGGAAAAGTATAGCTATCCTTTTTCGTGAGGTTATTTAACTTGTGGTAATCCATGACAATCCAATGACCTCCGTTTTTCTTTTTTATCAGCAGGAGAGGGGAAGACTAAGGGCTTTGTGAATGAACTAGTAACCCCGCGTCTAGTAACTGCTGAATCTCTGTCCTCATTTTCTGTTCTTCCACTTTTGATTTGTAGTAAGTTTTTGACCGAATGGGATGGGAATCACCCACATCAATGGAGTGGCACCAGCCCTTCATGTGACCATAGTCATTATCTGCTTTGTAGAATATGTCACTATAGTCGTCAAGAAGAGTGTGAACTTTTTCCAGCTCATCTGGGGTCAGCTCATCTGAGATATGGACGTTAGGTAAGGCACACACTGAGTATTTATTGGCAGGCCCATATTCATCATGGAACCAATGGAGTGAATTTGGTTGATGTTCTCCATAGGAACTAACAATCCTCTGCCAATCTTCTGGTTTTCTTTTACAACTAGGTTCTTTGAAGTGAGGTTACTCAACAGCAAAGTAATGGGCCTTTGGTAAGCTGGGCCAAGGATGCCAGGCAATACCTGAGGCTCCAAGGGGCTGACGCCCTCAATACTAACGAGGTGCAACAAACAGTGGCGTGGGATATGAAGCTTGGCTTTTGTGTCAACCACTTATTGTTCACCAGGCTTAATCACGACCTCATCTGCAGCATAAAAAGGGATACCTTCCCTAGCATCCACTGAATCAGGCAATTTCTTTGTGTTGCGCCCAGAAGTGGTATAAGATAAAGGTATAGCTGAGAGGGGTATTCAACTAGGCAAGAGTATTCGTGCTTAAATGATTCCTTATTGGATAAGACTAACGGGACTTCATAGTTGAGTAACGAGAAGTAACCTTGCTTCAGGTTGATTATTCCCTCATACTCAATAATAAATTGAGTTCCAATGAGCATATCATACGCGTTGTTATCCAAAGCCACAGCGGGGCTGACAAAATAAGCTTCCCAACTCGAATGGGAAGGGAAGAATATGCCCAATGGCACAGGTATCGTTGGGGCCAGCGGTTCCAAATTCTTGCGTGTACCCCAAGTCAGGCGCTAGCTTTATCTTCTTGATAAGCTTAGTGGAGATCATGTTGACTGGGGAGCCAGTGTCCAAGATGGCCAATATTCGGACCTTTTGAATGACCACTTCAACCTTAGTGAGTGTCCCTCTAAAGTTAGGTGAAAAAGCTAAGACCTCCTTAAGCCGTAAGGTGAAGGTGAGTTTTTTAGCAGTCTCAGGGTAGTTATTCATGATGGATCATAAGGGATGAACACGCTGAAGAGGTCGAATCAAGTCAGCTAAGAATTGGTCACCATCGCTGGCAATGTCAATCACTTTTGGACACCCTAGAATTTGACTGAGGTACGTTTCCTCAGGAATGGTGGCCTCGTCTACTCCTCCAGCATTTAAATGATTAGGAACCTCTACCTCTGCCGTGGCTCCCAATATATAGCAGCCAAAATCATCATAACCCCCTCATATTCGTCCCCAAGGATATTCTCAACAACTGACAAAGCCGTGATGGAGGTAGGAGAGGTGGCCACAGGAGATTGAATAACCTTAGGGCATGCTTTTAACAGCTTAGCGGGAGAGGTAGGCACAGCAGCTTTAGTGAGCTTGTGCAGATGGATGGTTGTTACTACCTTACAAGGCTTTGATTCATAAGAAGAGTGATACCTTAATGAGTTACACGGAGGGAGCAAGTTTTGTAGGGAGAATAGGCGCAGGAGGGCTTACTCCCAACTGATTAACTAGAGGTAGCTCCTCACTCGTGAGAGCTGGAGGGTTCACCTTAGCTTCCATGGTCATTGCACATGAATGAAAATCAGCAACATCTACTAACGCCTCCTTTAGATCACGGATATTTTTGAAATGGCATTTCACTGAGATAATATGCCGAGCTAGAGAGGGCTGAAAAGCTAACATAGTTAACTGGGCGGCGATAGCATCATCAAGGGTGATCATGTTAGAGGTTGTTAACCTTTTTGCAGCAAGATAAAATTGTTCAGTAAAGGCAAGGAGTGGTTCACCCTCATACATGCTAAGGCGCATAAAGGCCTGTTTTTCCCTGAATAGACTCTGCTTTAATCCAAATCTAGCCAAAAGAGCTCCTTCACCTCTGCCCAAGTGTGCGAAGGGTCCAGGTAAGGCACTATCCTCTCTTATGCTAGGTGACTTGAACAAGAAAGGATGTGTTGAAATTTTTTATCAGTTGTACCTTGCATGGAAAATTCATAAACGTATAAGAAAGTAGAAATGTTTCCTTCTCCAGGGGTTTATTTGTCTTTTAAAGGGAATTTTAAAGGCGCTTCTCCAGCTCTTCAAGATGGGATTAGGCGCTGGCGAGTTGCTCCTCAAGAGCAATGATTCTGGTTATACAGATATCACCTGCAGTGAGCACCAGTTTGTGGGAATCCAGCTGTTTCTAGCTCGCTGGTGCTTGACGCCTACTGGATTCAACAAAGTTTTATAAATTTAATTAAGAATAAAGCACTAATGAAAATTGGGTTTTTATAATTTATATTATTGGCGCAATAAAAGTGAGAAAACGACCCCCTCAACATCTGACCATTTAGTATTTAAAGTATTTGATGGTTGGGGGGAATTTGGGGATATGTTCAGAATAGCTTAACCTAGTCTGAATTAGGAAATATGAAGTAATAGCATATCACAACTTGGGAACTTGCTTCAGGGCAGTGGAACAAAAGAAGAGGAATTCTGACTGGCCAAAACATACCTGTGAGGTAACGTTTTTATGAACTTGAGCCAATCCCTGTCTGAGAAATTTCTTGAACCTTGGGGGACCTCCGCCAAGCCTATAAAAGGGGGTCCCCATGTAGGTGCATTGAAAGACTTTGTTGGGGTTGGTGTAGTGCCTTCCAAAGATTGCCCCAAGGTCCATTGTGTGGTCAGAGTAATCTGACCAGCCAATTTTACATTGAGTGCCCATACAGGTTTCAAACTGGTGTTACCCTGATTAACGGGGTTCCACCAAGAATCAGCCAGGGTCATTTGGCTGATATCACCGATATTGTCATGTTTATTATTATTAAAATGCCTCATAGTAACATCAGAAAATTGCAAATGGCCAACATTTCCCATTTTCAGCTGAATCTCACCTAAAAATCCTTATTTTTCAGCTGTGAGGGCAAATGTCTGACAACACTGTTGGATGGAAGCGTGCGCCTATTGGTGCACCAAGGCTTATTACCACTTTCTTTATTTATTTGAGGCAAGCTGACCAGGGGACAGACATTACCAAAATAGAGAAAGAAAGTATCAACATGAAACCTGAGCAGGGTCAACTCTGTCATAGAAAGTTTCTTTCACCTCCAGATTGGGACTCAGATTTTTCTGGTTACATCATGGGTAAGGTTTTCGTGTTATTATACCTACTAACTGCCAATAGCTTCCTTCAGCTGGCACCCCAATCAATGTGCAAAGGGTGGGAATCAAACCTGCAACCTTCATGTTGGTAGCCATACACCCTACCAACTCACCTTCCACCCCTGGCTTAGTACCACTTTTTCTGAACCATAATTTATATGAGTTAGCATAAATATGTTTTCTCAAGACTAAATTTTCTCGTTGGTCATCTTCCCCAATAAATCCCATAGTCATTTTACAATTTTATATATGTTGACTTGGGCGCACCTGTGCATGGACCTCTTTGAGGAGTTCTCACAACATGTTAGCCTATTATTCTTTGTAAAATTATTACAGCCTCAGGTATACCGCTAGGCCTACCCAGTCCCTCAAACCAGGGCATGAGTGCACTCTAGCCTTGTAAAAAACTCATTTATGAATTGCCCTTTGGGACACTGCCAAGTTTTGCTGTTTTCCCAATATGTTATTATTTTCACTGTGCTCAACACCCTCGCCCTGTGTCTTTTGGCTTTAGCACCATCTTCTAGAATATCTTTTTGTTAACCCTGATGACGAGTTCCTTTGCTTTGGTCCTGTGCTTTGTGCACCTCCAAGCTGGGAACTGTAGAGTTATAGACACTCTCTTGACATTGGATGACTAATCTTTTATCTTTACATGTATGAACTTTTTTCCATGTGAAAAATTTGCAAAGTGCAAACAGCGTGTGCCAGCTGGTGGCCACAGCTGTGGTGGGGCTCACCACTGTTTTCGCATTTTTCTGAGGGTTAAAGCATTCTGGAATTATTCTCACCACTAACTGGAAAGTACTCACCCTTCTTTCCTGTACTTAGTGGATAAAGATGCTTTGCGATCCAAGAGTTGTGATTCCCTGACTTTCCACCAAATTTAATAAAATCAACACAAAAAATCATTTTTTTCTTTGGCACCACATTTGGGCAGTGCAGGTGGGATTATCAACAAAGGGCCTGGTGGTGTTGTCCTTGGATAACGTTGTACAACCTATCATTGAAATGGGTATAGGGTCGTTTGCAGCCTAAAACGCGTTTTATAATGACGTTTCTATTTATACTACTGAACCACATATCTTCTTTTATGGCTCAGATATGGACCCCATTTCAGTGTATCGAATTACCCCAGAAAACCCACACTTGACGCAACAATAATCCGCGGAACCCAGGATTTTGGAGAAGATGTTACGGATACAATATAAAAACGTTTATGGAGTTGCTGAAGATATAGTGGGATATGTGGTCTCAGTAGTAAGAGTGGCCAAATATCCCTCTCCATTCTTTGATGCAAAAACTACCCTGTGGAAATGCTAGACCCTGAAGAAGAGTTTGGTGGTGAAGTATTGGCGTTTTCTGCTATAAGTAAAGATTAATCGGGTTATCTTTTATTGACTGCTACCATTTCATCCCCTTTAGGGAAAATCAGCACCACTATTTTGGTGGATACTGGAGCCTCTGAGAATTTTATGGACCAAGACCTAGATGACTACCTTAAGTTGAGTTACTTTACAGGTGGTATGGTTAGAGGAGGGCTTCTCAAGGTATTATCACGCTGAAAATCATGGGTTTAGTGGACTATAAAGTTGGCACCTATCCTTTTTCTGACCACTTCCAAGCTATCAAAAACCTCTTGTACCCCATCATTTTGGGTGTATAATGTGGCGAAAGTTTGATGACAGGACTAAATTAAAAGAAAATACCCTATCCTTAACTTTGAAGAATGGTCACAAGTTGGTTGTTCCTTTGGCTGAAGCCAACTTTTTAGGGCGATTTGTACCACTGGCCAAATATTCACACTCTCAGTCTTTCCCCATTGCTGAAGCCCTCTGTGGAGGTTCCCCTACCTTCCTGTTTGGAGGGGTTGTAATCTTCGTTTGATGCGGCTTCAGCCAATGCACTACCAGATCATTTAGAGTTTGATTGCAAGTTCAAGCTCACCGTTGATTTGGTGCATATATCTTCCCCAATTTATCCATTGATGGTATGAGAGGAAGAGGCCTTGATATGTTGGTTAAGGAGCAGTTAGCCAAAGGTGCTACTTTTCAGCAAACCTCCACTGTATGTTCCCCACTTCTCTGTTGAGAAGGCCGATGGTACCTTATGCCTATGCGTAGATTATGGGAATCTCAACAACGTCACTGTACCAGACTTACATCCCATCCCCCTGGACTCACAGATTGCTCGCTTTGTGTAGAAGGCGAAAGTTTTCTACAAACTGGATTGTTTAAACGCGTTCAATCAGATCTGGATTAGGAAGGGTCAGGAGTGGTTGACCGCATTTTGTATCATAAAAAGAATCTTCCAATTTTGGGCTATGCCCTTTGGGCTCAAAAATGCCCCTGCTATCTTTCAACGCCATATTGATGCGGCTTTGGGGGACCTGCTGTGGGTATGCGCGGTAGCTTACATGGATGATAATTTGGTATTTTCCCCTGACAATAAGTCCCATGCAGTACACCTTTGGCAAGTGGTGGAGCGTTTGAGGGCAGCTGACCTCACATTAAAAATAAGTAAGTGCGAATTCTTCAAGTCACGGGTCACCTTTCTGGGCAACTTCATGTTTGACCATTGGCACTTGATAACTCCAGACAAGGAGAAGGCGATTCATGAGTGGCCCACTCCAACTTCAGTTAAGGAATTATGGAGTATTTTAGGGGACGTGTACATTCCTTAAGAAGTTTAAACTGAACATTTCTGAATATGCAGCGCCTTTGTATAAGGCAAGTGGGGCAAAAGTACTTCAGTAGTCCCCCATTTTGGAGGATGCCTTCCAAGCAGTAAAGTGTATGTTGCTGTCCACATCCATTCTTCACCATGTCAACCCCAGTAAAAGAGTTTATTGTTGCTTCCGATGCCTCCAACTTCGCCATAGTGGTGGCCTTATTACAAGTAGGCAAAGATGGAGTAGAGCATCTGGTGGGATATCTTTCCAGGAAGATGTCTCTACCAGAGTTAACTAAGCTGTATATGATAAAGAATTATTAGTAGTGGTGGAGGCGCTGACCTATTGGCGTTATCACTTGCATGGATCATCCCAACCCTTCCTCATACATACAGATCACTGTGCCTTACTGTACTACCACGCACCTCATGTCTTAACCCCGTGGCAAACCCGCTGGCATGAAACCCTTGTGCAATTTGCATTTTCTTATGATTTTACTAGGGGCAAGGAGAATGGTTTGGCGGATTCTTTGAGACACAACTCTTCACTAGCTCCCAATCCTAATGAGGTTGAGGTGCATAATACCTATTTTATGATTCCATCGGGTAAAATTGTGTCTCAACTTTCCTCTCCCTTGGCAAATGGGCCAGCGCTCGCTCCTTTAGAAAATGCGGAGGAATATGGTATGTTCAGAAAGGTAGTCCTTTATCAGCCTTTGTCAGCCTAATATACTATGGTCCTTGCAAAGAGTACATTGAATCAGGAGGACATCACCAGAGGTTACAATGTGAAGGATGAGATGGTGTGGTTTCAGGGGCGCCTATGGGTTCCTGATGGACCACTTCGCCTGAAAATCATCTGGGACCAAAATGAAGGAATCACCGTTGGTCATCCTTGGAAAGCGAAGACTCTTGAGCTTATCTGCCGCACTTACAATTGGAATGGATTAACTGCTAAGATAGGCAGGTATTGTAAAGAGTGCCTAGTCTGCAACCAAATGAAACTGAATTACCAGCCTCTAGTGGGGTTGTAGGTACCAGTTAAAAAGGGCCGATGGGCCTTGGACTTCCCTATCAAGTGATTTTATTGTAGAATTGCCTAAATCTGATGGCTATGATTCTATCATGGTGGCGGTGGACCGTTTTACAAAATTCAACCAATTTATCCCTTGCAGAACCACAGTCACCTCAGCTGAGATGGCTAGGCTTTTTGTTATTAATGTATTTGCTCTCCACGGGGCCCTTAAGAAATAACTTGCTATTGGAGACCCAAGTTTGCCTCTATCTTTTGGGAAGAGTTGTGTAAGACTCTGCAAATCCGTCCCTGCTGTTCAACTGCCTATCACTCCAATCAGATGGGCAGACAGAACAAGTGAACCAGTGCCTTGAACAGTTCCTTCTGTGTTACACCACTATGGATCATTCAGATTGGGTTTCCCATCTCCCTATGGCCTAATTTAGCTA
Organism: Massospora cicadina; assembly: GCA_022478985.1. Taxonomy (NCBI): domain Eukaryota; kingdom Fungi; phylum Entomophthoromycota; class Entomophthoromycetes; order Entomophthorales; family Entomophthoraceae; genus Massospora; species Massospora cicadina. The sequence continues at coordinate 47,092 of JAKSZP010008068.1, read as the reverse complement.
TAACAACGCCCAACATACATCAATCAGTTATTCCATCTTCTTCGCCAACTATGGCTTCAATCCCGCCTTCAACCTGGAGCCCAGTTTGGATCCAAGGTGGAAGCGGTGGTGGACTTTGCAAAAATGATCAATAAAGTACACCAAGGGATGAGCACAAATTTAGATGCAGCCATGCAGGCTTGCAAGGAGAACGCTGATGGTAAGAGACAAATTGAACCAGCGTACAAGGAATCAGATCTCGTGATGCTGGATGCTAAAAAATCACATACAAGCAACCATGCAAAAAACTAGGACCAAAAGAGGATGGGCTGTACCACGTTGTCAAAAAAGGTGGGCCACGTCTCTTACCAGTTGGATCTCCCCCCCTCAATTCAAATCTTTTTAGTATTCCATGAAAGCAAGCTCACGTTGTTTGAGGGCCCGCCTCCAGAGAAACCCGAGGCTTATCTCATGGATGGGGCACCAGAGTGGGAAGTGGAGGAAATTGTAGCCTTTCATCAAGTAAGAAGAAGACTCGAGTATCTTGTATTCTGGAAGGAATTTGATGCAGCGGAGAACAGCGGGTCCCAGTGCTTGATTGTGCCCATGTCCAAGACCTAATTGTAGCATTTCATGAGCGTTTCCCTGAGGCCGCAGGATCAAAGTCCAAGCAAGCTGTTGCCACCATGAAGTTGGCCCCTTCCCACAAAAGCTTTTCCTTGGCAAATGCCCCTAGAGGGGGTGGAGCAAAAAAGAGGAGAGGATAATGTCATGTTTACATGATCTTATTGAGGGGACCAACAGCAGAGATAAGGCTGGGCGGCATGAGGTCCAAAAAGGTAAGCTTCAGGACCCTCCTGACCTTAAGCACACCTTGGACCATCGCTGGGTGCAGGCTAGGTACGCCCAGGTGGTACAAGTGATGTGCCTAAAGCCCAGACCCCTGTTTTGGCTCTAGGGTTAAAACAGATGACTTTTTTTTAATAATGCTGGGTTGATTCATTATATCATGGAATGGGGGTTCAAAATATGTTCAATTTACGAAATTGCTAGCTCAGGTTAGTAACATTTTTAATTGATCACTTGAGTAAGGTCAGTTTTGAGGCATGTGACCCTGTTGGATGGAAGCATGCAGCTATTGATGCACCAAGGCTTTTTACCACTTTCTCTGACTCATGATTTATCTGGTTTAGCTTAAATATGTTTACTCTAGACTGACTTTTCTCATTGGTCGTCTTCCCACAAAAATCCCATAGTCATTTTACGTTTTTTATATATGTTGACTTGGGCGCACCTGTGCATAGACCTCTTCAAGGAGGTCTCACAACGAGTTAGCCTATTAATTCTTTGTAAAATTATTACAGCCTCAGGTACACCGCTAGGCCTACCCAGTCCCTCAAACCAGGGCATGAGTGCACTCTAGCCTTGTAAAAAACTCAGTTATGAACTGCTCTTTGGGACACTGCCAAGTTTTGCTGTTTGCCGATGTTTATTATTTTCTGTGTTCAACACCTTCACTCCATGTCTTCTTAATTCCAGCTCCCTCTGCTGGATATCTTTTTGTTAACCCTGATGATGAGTTCCTATGCTTTGGTCCAGTGCTTCATGCACCGCCAAGCTGGGAACTGGAGAGTTATAGACACTCTCTTAAAAGACATTCATCTTCAACTCTACAGGCGTCAAGGTCCTTTCCTATTTATCCTCTTGTGACCTCTTGGTTGCAATATGCAAACGCCAATCTAATGCAGCTTTCTGAAACTATGTGACTCTCTTCTCTGTCAGACTAGCAGAAATAGATGAATTTAAATAAAATAAATTTATATATATGCAAACTCAAGTGGGGGTCTTGATACAAACAAAGCTAGGAATTATTTGGGAAATCACAAAATGATAAAAATTTCTAAGTAAAGAAAGGGGGAACACATCATCACCTAATAAATAGTAGCCCAAAAAAAGCTAATTATATTATTAATAGTTTAGGTGACAAAGCCTAACAAATGCCAGCGTCTCAGCAACTGCTAGCTGTTGGATTAAAAGCCTAAATCCTATTATAAACCAGAGAAAGTATATTAAAGAATATATGTTAAAACTAGTAGCATTAATGTAACAATTAAGTCTTGTTAGAGAAATGGGATTGCGGCTGTTGTAATGAATTTTCCAAATTTAACCTTATGAATTATCGTGTACAATCACTGATTGTTATCTCACCCTTAAAAAACAAAAATACCAGTGGATGAAAAATGACCAAGGAGGGAAGTATTATGATCAAAAGATTTTCCAATAGGTGACTTTGTGAAAGGGGAGTGTAAGGACGCAAGTGAGCCAGAGAAAACTGAGCTGTAGGCATGGGTATCTGAATCCTCTTGAAGATAGTACCAGACTGCATGTCAACAATCTGTCTATGAAGGTGAATTCTGGGTTGATGGGAGAGAGGATTAGGTATCCTGCTTGAGTAAGAGAGAAATGGGATTTTTCTAGTATTTCTGGAACATATATGGCTAAAAAGCTGTTCAAAAGTTTACACCCTAGTATTTTCTTCAAGAACCATCTATTAGGCCTTTCCTACTACCATAATACTTAGCTTTGTAGTTATTTTAGTAAAAATTATAAAACCAGACTTTAAAGTATTTTTTGAAATTACAATAAACAATACCAACACCACATAAATAGCAGGGTGCTAGTTGGTATGCAGAGCTAGGGAGGGGGATTACTAGGCTGAACTTTGGGAATAAACGCTAAGTTTGAATTCTTTACTGTTGAATTTAGTTTCAACTAATTCTTTGATAGTAGCAACTTTGGCTAAGATTCACAAAGTTCTTGGACTATTTTGGTAAATTGCTAAAGTCTAAATTTACTGTAACAGTTTTTGGAATTTAGTGAAAAGTTTGATCTCACTTTCAACCTCTTCATGCTGATTTTACCCAATTTTGCCCTTTTAGATAAATTATTTTACCTAAGGTTCCCCAAAGTGTTAAGTCTTTCCCTTCATGATGGCTACTGATTGATCCACCCGTTGGAGATTAGGTATAAAGACCATGGCTTAGGTTTTCTAAAATTACCTAAATCTGCACAAAGTTGTCTGATTTTACTAGGGAAAACTCTTCAGATTTTGAGATTAGGAGAGCTTAGGCTGGGGACTGGGTGGGGGAAGGCAAATGCCAAGCAGGGATGGGCATCAGACACTCATCAATTTAGGGTATCCCTTAGATTAAAAATCTGGGTAAAAGGCAGGGCCTTAGGTTAATAGCCTTTTTGGCCTCAAATGGTGCATAACCTTGTCCAACTTTGTAGCAGGTGCTGTGGGCCAACCATTACCCCTTCCTAAAAGGAAATGGTCTACTCCCCCTTCAAGGCGTTGTTCAAGGCACAATTTTTATGATGGGGGAGTTTAGTGGCTGTAAGGGTAGCATCCTTGGGTGGAGGTGATGATGGTGCTTCAGGGTTGTCCTTATGTAACTCTGCGATCAATTCCTGACAGTTTGTACAATCCTTGGTAGGAACCCAACTATCTTCATAAGATGTGAATCCTTTACAGATATCAAGTACTGAAAACTGCGTTTGACCCTCTGGGATTTCAAAATCCTCTGTACTTCAAATTCAAGTACGCCCTCTACCATGATAGGCTCTACCTCCTAGGACCTCTGTTCTATGAAGGGGATAAAAAGGAGGCGTGAAAGGAATTGTGGATCTTCCATTGTGTTGGAAAATCCACATGGAAGCATCCATTGTTTAAGACTTGTTAATAGGAAATGGTCTGGCTCATTTACAAGCCAACTTATGACATGAGATCTGGAGGTGAAGATTCTTGGTGTCCACCATTATCAAGTCATCTACATGATAATCAGGAGCTGCTTGGAATCTCTTAAAAGCAAACTGCTTAGCCTCATTAGTGATTAATTGAATCTAGACCTGTTGGTGAACTTTCCTCAAATATGTGCCTCAAACTTGTCTGCCAATGGGACGTTACATAATATTCAGGCCCGACAGTGAAAGCAGGGTTATACAAGTTAACATACATTGGTGAGACCCTAGCTGAGGAATGAATAGAGTTATTTTAAAAACTAAGTCAAATGAAGGGCAAATGCCCAGGTATCTTGAAAAGCTGTAGAATAATAGCGGTTATATTGTTCTAGCAATGAACCCAATGATTCAGTTTGTCCATCAGATTGGGGGGTGGTATGCTGATGATCTGCATGGTTTGATCTTCAGTGTGTTACACACAGCCTCCATAAAATCTTGAGGTATACTGAGAACATCTATAGTTTATTACCACTTGTGGCACTCCAAACAGAGAGAATACATGTTATATAAACAGCATTGCTGTCTAAAGATGGGGTTGTTGCCAAACAAGGGATTAATATGACGTATCTAGTGAAATGTTTTACTACACCTTGATCGTGTCATAGCCCCAAGACACTAGTAAACCCACGATGAAGTCCACTGAGAGTGAAGTACAGAGGCTCTCCGCTAGTTGAAGGGATGAAGGAGACATTACAGCCTGTCATATCAAATTTAAAACGTTCACAAGTTAGGCAGACCTAAACCCAAACAGGAACATGCCTTGTGAGTCTATTTTAGTCATTCACACGTTTAATCAAATTGATGCACTTCTTTACGCCTTAATTCCCCATAGTAGGAAGATCAAGATGTTCCTTTATGACTTGGGAACGCAGCACAGAAGAACCCAGACTCTAATGCAGAAATATATCATTCTTTCCTTTTTGGAATACCATCCATATGGGTACCTACTAGCATTTTTACAGAAAAGTCCGAACCTTTGGTATCCTTAGACTGGTATTTTCAAAACAGCATCCTGGAGAAAACCTTCCTTGAAAGGGGATGCCAGGACAAAGTCAGAAGGGGCAAGTTCAATCACAATCTCAGAAGGGTATCCAAAATACTGAGGGATTTGAAACCATGGGATTTAAACTTGGATTTGGATTTAGGCTTTGGGGTGGGTTAGCAACCATGCAATGGTGGAAGGTGGAGGAGCTATGACCTATTTAGGGGGTATTACTGTAACTAATTTAGAGTTGGTATCCACAGTGGGACTCATTAGGGGATTTCAGTTCAAAACATCAGATAAAATGAGTAACCCCTTTAAAAAACTCAAACTTGAAGTTGAAGCTTAAAAGGTCATAGTGAGTCCTGGTCTGCCTGTGAGCCAACTTCTAAGGATTAGATAACAAGTAAGGGACTTATGGTCCATCTTCAAAACCACTATATGCCTTACACCCTGTAACGGGTAAATCCAGTGCATCAGAGATCAAGAAACTGCAGTCAACTCTTTATCATAAATGGATTAGGCGCACCCTATGTCACTAAACTCCCTAGAAAAATAAGCCACAGGGCGTTCCCTCAATTCACGTTCCTGTAAAAGGACATCCCCAACTATGGTACCAGAGGTTTCACAAACCCTAACAAAGGTCATATTCACATCAGCATGCTGTGCAGAACAGGGGAATTAGTGAAAACGTCATTTGTTGCTTAAGATGCTCGTTGACATTCAAGGGCATAAATAAAAGGTGATTTTTACTAGTGAGAGGGTGAAGAAGTGATGCCAATTCTGTAATGGCCGTGAAAATTCTAAAAAAATTTAATTGATCTTAAAAAGATACGCAGTTGCTTCTGAATCACTGGAATGGACATGAGAGTATGTCATTTAACTTGGAAGTTGCAATTGCATGATCATCCTTTAGTATCAAGTTTCCTAGGGATTGCGATTCATATTGTTAAAACTCACATTTGGATGGTTTAGCGACCAGTCCAGCCTTCCAAAGGACTGCTACCAGACACCAAATCTTTATGTTACTCAGCGGTAGGTGAGTGTATTAAAATGCCATCTACATAGCAATTGCACAAGAAAACTGGAGATTACCCACAGCATCATCAATGAAGTGCTGAAAATCAGCCGGCGCTTTTTTGAATCTAAATGGCATACCCTTTAAATGGTAAATTCCGTACTGGTATGGATTGCAGTCATCCCATCAGACCAGACTTGTTCCGCACTTGGTGGAAAGCATTTTCCAAGTCAAGTTTAATGAAAACTTGAACTTTGAGATCACTTGGGCAATTGGGGCTTCCAGGAGAATGAGATCTGGATCAGGGAGAGTCACACTATTCAAATACCATAACTCAAACTTAATCTTAGGGTACCATCTGGCCTATGTGCAAAAACAACAGGAGAGGACGCAGGAGAAATTTTCTTGATCATCCGCCCCTTATTTACCAAGTCCTCAATCTAAGATTGTATTGACAGGTCTTCCTCAGCCATATAGGGATAAGAATAAACAACATATTTTGATGAGGTCAACCATTAACTGGAAACTCTAATCAAATTCGTAGTGACTTGGAAGCTTATTTGTACTGTCCACATCAAAAACTGACTTAAATGCGCAAGAATAAGGGGTAAATAGGCAGTTCAGGTACATTATCAGTAAAAGAGTATTCCACTGTTGCCAATATGGGATAAGGGGGTTTTTCTCAAAGCGTGTTAGAGGTGAAATAACATGTTCCTCTCTTAGTCAATACTTACTGGTGGTGCCACCATCCTACCTCAAGATCCTTTGGTATAATAATTCTGTTATTGTGAAAAGTTTACAAAAAATTCATACTTGTGAGTAATAAAATGCAGTGTTTTGCACAGGGGGAGTGTAAGAATAGGATTACTAGATGTCCCATGACAGGTTCTTCATGAGTAACTTCCAGATCCAGCACATGTACAACTTTTATATCTTTGTAGTTCCCTGTGGCCCAGTGTCCACAGGGGCAGTTACTGTGACCATGTGCTGCCCTACCGTGAAATTAATGGGGAATGATTTGAAAAGTACAGTAAAATTTATTCAGCTCATTGTGGGACAAAGGGTACAAATTAATTTCTTTCCTTAAACCAAATATTGCTTTTGATTTATCTATTTATGATTTTTTTGAGTTATTTTTTAAAGATGAGAGTGAGTCAAGAGAAATTTAACTGTTAGCATGGGTATCTGAACCCTCCTGACAATATCTCCAGACTGCATGGTGGTACTCTGTCTGGAAGGGTGGATTCTGGGTGGATGTGCGAGAGAGGGCTTAGTGTCCTGCTGGGTAAGAGAGAAGATGGGATTTTTCTAGTATTGAGGAAAAACTATGGTTAACAAGCAGGTCAAAAGCTTCCACAATAGTCTTTTCTTCAAGAAGAACCATATTTTAGGTCTTTCCTACTATCATAATACTTAGAAGTATTGTTGTTTTTATTAAAAAAATAATATAACTAAAAGTTTTAAGAGATTTTCTGTAAATATAATAAATAATAAACCAGCCCCCCAACATTAGCAGTATGCTGTTTAATATGAAAAGCTAAGGAGGGGGATTATTAAGCTAAACTTTAGGCATGGACACCAAATTTTAATTTGTTACATACAAAAATGAAGCTTTAACTGATTCTCAATAGTGGCAACATTAGCTGAGATCATCATAACCTTGGGCCGTTTTGTTAGGTTACAAAAGTCCAAGCTCATTATGACATTTTTGAATTTTTGTGACGGATTAATCCTTATTTCCAACCTATTTCTTGATGACCTTTTCCTCGATTTTGATCTTTTAGATAAATCTTCTTCACTCATTGTTGCCCTGATGTCTTTTTTCTTTTTGATGGCTCCTGATTGAGAAACCTGTTGTAAATTTGGAACTTAGACTATAGTGTGAGGTTTCCTAGAATTCCATGAACTTACACAGAGTTGTCTGATTTTACCTAAAATTCTGCAGATTCTGAGATTAGATGAGATTTTGGATGGAGACTGGGTTGGGAGAAGGCACATGGCAAATAGGTGGGGGCAACAGCTATTAATCACTCATCCAGGGTATGCCCTATAACAAAAATATGAGTAAGAGGTCACGTGATGGAGCTTAATGACATCTTTAAGACTGCACTTCCAAACGGATGAGTTACTATCCAAATCAACTGCCAGAACACCATTGGTACAGCCATACACACTATTGGATGTAAGGTGAGCAGGGAAAATGTCAACACATGTTAATTAATTCCATAATCAGAACACATAGCTGCAAATTAACAACGTGAACTTCTTAATTTGTTAATAAAATATAAAACCAGAGTTTCATCTGGTAAACTAAGATAAAGTAAAATGGAAATAAATTGACAGAAAAACCTGTTGGGATTACTGTTTTGAAAGCTAGATAAATGGGGAGTAAGAGGAGGGGTGCATTAATACCAATGAATTCATTTTGTGATTAATTTCAGTGAATTTACACGCTAAAGCGTTTTCAAGGCTTATTCAGATCCAACCTGACTGGTTGGATCAGTAACAAAAATTTCAAATATTGGAGGCGTGATTCCGCCTAGTGAGCCAGCAATGATTTGTCTGACAGCTGGCTTGTTGTGCCTAAGCCCAGGGCAGGTAAGGGTGGTCCCATTTTCAATCAAATGGGTTTGGCACACCCAATCCTATTGGTGCTGGGCTTGCCTTTACTGGTGGAAGGAGTGAAGATTGGTGGCCGATTTTGAATCCACAATCAATTTGGATGAGTTGATTCCATTAACTATTGACTTACTGGCAATAAGGAACCCAAACTAGGAGAGGATGCCTTCTGTAAAGGTGAGGAGCTGTGACCTTCCTGTTGGAGACAGTTTCTGGATATCGCCACCTCCTGAAACACATCCCCATGATCTTCTCCACCAATTCCTTGGTTGTGGGGAGAGGGGAGAAGGGAAACCCTTCAGAGGTAGGCTGTTACACACCTAATTATCTACCACATGGGCCAGATCACCCTGGTTGATGAGGGGAGGCAGCCTTCTTGGTTCTGAAGGTTACATTTACCAGTTGAGGTGCAAGAGGTGCTCTTCAGGACTTACAGGTAGGGTATTAGGGTTAGAGCTTTTTATGTTTAAAAAGGTAAATGACCCTATCCAACTTATTAGCAGGTGCTGTGAGCCTAATAGGGAGCTTGAAGGGAATCAATTGGAGAATTCAGGGTTCCCAGAAAGCGTCAATGCACCCCCTGGAGATATCCTGGTGTGTGCAAAAGGCCTCAAAAGCCAGCAGTCTAAATTACCTCCCTGTAAAAAATGGGAACCACAAATTCTCATCTGTCATCAACAAAACCTTAAATTGGAGAGTTGTATCCATCCAATAAGGACAACTTACCTGACCTAAATTCCATATGTGGTTATAATCATTGATTTAGACCAATAAGTTGAGGTATGGTGGTGAACAAGTCCAAAGTTCACTACCATCAAAGGAATCCAAACCAACACCATGTCCCATGTTCACCACTGGACCTCTGGATCAAGGCCTGGAGCTAATCCAGCCTGTTCCATCTGAATATTCTTCTGTGCTCAGTCCACCAGACCGCTCTGGTTTCATCAGGGCTCTGGCACCTGGTTCACGCTACAGGCCAAGGTTCATATTCTGTCTAGCCTCTTTGGACCACTTGGTTACATCTTGGAATATTATATTTGTGGCTGAAAAGAGATCAAAGTTTTATAAAGTTTGGTGGTTCCTTGAGGATGACACCTGAGGATTAATGCAAAGAATAAGAATTAAGCTTAAAAAAGTTAAATTAAACTTTCACTTTATTCTGGTGTTGACATAGTAAGAATTAAAAGGTAAGGATCATCCCATTGATCTTTCCTTAAAATAGAGGAAACAAAATGAAAGGGAGCTTAAATTTATATCTCATAGTAATTTTTAGGTGATTATCAATTGTAAAATCCTCCATCACGTTTGCCTACCTCAAACACCCCAAATTGAAAAACCATTAATGTGAAAACATCTGAATTAACCAAACCCATCAATCCACTGGATTATGAATTTTGTATTGATTAGGGGTAAGTTCTATATGTTCTAATCATAAAAACACTATGCAACATTTAACATAAACTGAGCACAAGAGGTTGCAGGAGGGAAAGTGCCAGAACAAGGCAAAGTGACAAAGCAAGAGGAAGCAATGCCCTAGGTTATCTCTGTTATTCTTCCAGATAAATTTATAAAAAAACGCACAACAAACTGATGACAACCATCAGGGACAAGAGTCTCTGAGAGTGAGGTAGGTAGCATAAGAACTGCAATGGAATGCAGTGAAATAAGATGTGGTGGTGTCAGAAGAATAGGTTGTGGTGTGGAGGGGCATCTTCACGCCAAAGGTGAGGGTTAGGCCAGAGTGGAAAATGGATTCCGGCCTTTGTGACGCTTTTAACCAGTGTTTTCTTGATAAAAATAAAAAGAAAAGTATGGTAAAACTTCAGAAAATAATCCCTGCACTTTATTAAAATCTAACTGTTTATCTGAGAAAATCAAAGCCTTTCTCAGCTTGGGTCTAAAATTTAATGGGAAGATTTGTGATAGTTTCAAAGCATTTAAAAAACTCAACTGGAGCCATATATCTTCACCTTTTAGAAATATTGAGAGTTTGCAATTTTTGCTGAATTCATTAACCTTATACTGGCTTATTTTCTGGATTTCCAGACTGATTCACACCAGATTTTCTGCCTCTATAGCACTATTTTCCTCAGCACTGGCTGGCAAAGCCAAAACCCATTTCTGGTCAATGACTAAAAGAGGTCACTGATGGCCTTTAAGGGCTCTGGCCTTGACTCCAAGATATTATTGTACTTAGTTAAAAAGGGCGTTTTACACCAGGAAAATGTCATAAATTGTGACAAAACAAATCATTTCATCACATCCATAAACTCCCCATCCTCCTCACTAAAAATCCAACAAAAACAGCAAAGAAGATTGAGAGACCAATGGCAATGCTTAGGAAATTGCTGATAAACTGTCTTGTAGCTGTCTAGGAGAACAACCTGCTAAAAATGGTTGACTTAGAAAAATGTGATAAACAAGGTTCCTAAGACCTCATTTACCATTTGACATATGCAAACCTAGGCCAAAAGAGAGTTGCCTTGATTTTCCAGTAGGCTAGGGTGCATAAAGAAACCAAAATGGATGGTGAAAACTATACCAAAAAGGTAAGTTCAAAACCTGCAAAACTTGGGAATTCCAGGGAATAATATGTAAAGTAACAATTGCACAGACATATTCCCTTGCAGGCCAAGATACAGAGGACGTTAAACGTCACCATCATTTATCACCTGGTGGGATTCATAGGGATTAACGTGAGCCAAGATATGGAGAGCAATCACACTGCAGCTGCCCCTGAAAATCCATCTTCAACTTTATAGGTCCTAGGTCCAAAACCAGTTATCCTTGTGAAGCCTCCTGGTTGCAATATGCAAATTCCAAACCAACGTGCCAGCCCAGAACTTTATGAATCTCCCCTGTTAGCCTTTCAGGAATAGAAAAATTTAAATAAATAAATAGGTTTATAAATGCAACCATAAGTGGGGTCTTAATATAAGCAAAACTAGGCTTTATTTTGGAGAAATCACGAAAAATAGAGTTTTTTAAGTAAAAAAGGGATACTCCTCACTTGATAAATAGTAGCCCAACAAGAGCCATGAAAATTACTAATAAATTTAGGCTTTGAAGACTAACAAATGCTAGTATACCAGCAATTGCTAACTGGTGGATTGAGCCTAATTCTTATAAAATTTGCTGGAGAAAGTATATGAATTTTTGTAATTTATCTTATGTTGTATTGACTTGAAAATTATATCTTATCATAGAAATGGAATTGCAATTGTTGTCATAATGAATTTCCTAAGTCCCACCCTTAGGAAATACCATGTAATATTGCTGATTGTTACAAGTTCACATCCCTTATCTTTTCCGGATTAACTAAATAGATAATGACCCTTGATCACCAAATTTCATATTTTCTGTAATTTTAAATATCTACCCTTGTTTATTTGACTTTTTCTGAGATGTTCTTGTCATAAAATCTTCCATCAAGCCCCAGAATTCATTGACTCTAAGTTGGGCTCATCACTCAGATGTCATTACACATTGACTCCTGTCCTTGTTCAAATTTATGCTTTTGTCCTTCCCAACATCCCAAAAAATTTCAAATATTCCAAAATCTAAGCCACAAACCTTTATACAGATTTTATTAAGATGAGAGCAATTACTGCATAGTATATTGGAATTTGCCCTCATCTTAGTGTTCAATCCTCTAATTTTATATTTTTATCTAAAAATATCAACCACATCTACTAAAAAAATCTTTATAGTCCTATATCCAGGAATTTGGAGATATCATTAATCTTTCTACCTCTCTCATATATGGGGGTTGACCCATAGACCTGCAGTTGCTTTCACTTCAACATTTAGCTTAGTTTGGGGACTAACGTTATGTCCTTAAATTAGTATTTCCCTTTAGTAAAAATACCTCTCCCATTTAAATACTTGGAATAGCTGTTTCCCTGGCCTTCTATACCTTCACTGGAACCTGAGACATCTAGATTAGCTGACAAATTTTCTTATGCTCAGCTGCATGCTTGACATAATCTCAGTAGAACCTTACCAAGAAATATATGGCTATGTGTCAGAAAATCGTTTTTCTGACAATAGTGGGCTCCACTATTGTGCCAGGCTGACCAGTATGAAGACTTGCTGACCCTTGCTGTTTTGCCTTCATAGGTGTACCAACCCCTACAAGTCCATGTCCAACCAACTAACCTATCAGACCAATACTTTATCTTAGCCCCATGGTACTTCTTGGGTGTGCACCAGTGATCCTCAGCCCCCTTCCTGGGTGACCTGACCCCTTGCTCCTTCTCCCTCATGACCAATCTCCAGCCCCTCTTGGGTATGCCCCAGCAAGTCCATCCTCTAACTTGAGCAGCTATGGCACTCCTGCGCTACACCATCCTCATGGCAGATGGCCATCAGCCCATCATTGTTGATGGCCGGTTAGTCAGGTTTCTGTTGGGGGTTTCTTGTAGGGATGAGTATGGGAGCTGGCAACATCAGCCACTCCAGGCGCATCACTCCACACCTGCCTCAGGGATCTCCAGTCCCACCCCTACCTATCTTAGTGGCTCTTTCTACTTCAAATAAATAAAGGTTGGCAAAATTTAGATCTTTATTTGGAGGGAATGATGACTATTTATACTCTAGGCTACTGCACCTATAAAAACCCCTCAGCTATCCAAGCCAGAACTTCAACCAATTGTCAGTCATCCATGATACTGATTCTCTCCCAAGCTGCTCATCCCAATCACCAAATATTATGTCAACCCATCCTTGGCATAATTTCCAGTCATTCATATATAAATTACTATTATTAAATAACTTCAAGTATTCTTGGCATAAGTCACCAGTACTCAAATTCAGGGCAGAAAAATCATTATCAGATGTTCAATAATGAATACATCAGCTTTCCATCAGAAAATCCTACAATGGTCCTAAATTTGGCAGTTGGTGTCAAACTAAGATTCTGCTAAACCCAAACAATTAGTAATTAATTAGTTGGCATCCTTGGTATTAGTCAATGGTATCAACTTTTGAATAACTTTACTATTGAGGATTCTTCCCAATACTTCAAAAGGGCTCAACCCACCCAAATGGGGGGCATAAATCAGCAATTATAACATTAAAATAATATCTGACTAGGTGATTAGCCAGAAATCATGCCCAACTAATTGAACTCCTAATTCTGATATTATTAGGAAAAATCCATCTGGCTAATTTTCTGATGCCATGATAACTATACTATAGTTTATAAATTAATATAGCAGTAATAAAGCAGAAGCAATCATTCTCAAGTTATAAAAAATAGGAGGAATTCAATCAATAGTAACACTTTCAATAACTAGTTATCCTCTTTTACAAGAATTTTATGTACATAGTACTCCATTAAAGCCATTTAGGATCTTATACCATATCTTATTAGTATAAGTGAGTAACTATATCTGTAATCTCTGTTATCTATAGATGAAATATGATAAAACACTGAGAATCATTTTATATGTAGATACTATTAAAATTATTATCTATAGGCATTAAGCTTACTATAGAGATATGTAAATATGTATAGTATATTTTTAAATTTTATTCGAGGTGGGCCAACCTGGGGACAATACTGCACCAATGAGGAGAAGTGAAGAAAATGGGAAAGGAGGATAAAACCTGGAAAACCTCCATGCGCAGCGTATGATAGGCCAGGAACTCCATGGACCGCCTTTGCTATTTGCTATCTCAGTTCAGGGCATTGGTGCGCAATGCCAACACAGTCATAATCATCCCCTACCCAAAGTTCACTACCAGGATCGAACTTGGGGAGGCAGCGGTAGAGGTCCCTACTCTACCACTGGGGTATCCTCCCCTATGTTTATTATATTTTATAATCTGCAAAATAATCTGGAATTTGGTACAATAAATATAATAAGATATCTAGTAAAAACTAGAGGCTGTTTATATATTTTATAAAGGGATAGACCAGTATAAATATGCTCTACTAGTAAATAAAAATGCTATAGATTGGACTCTCTGTGACAACTGCAGAAAATTAGTATACTAAAAGAGGTCATTTTTACTTTAAATTGACTAAATATGGGAAAAAGTCTAATTAATGCTAATAAAGAGCATAGCATTCAATAGTTATTCTATCAAGAATATAAATAAACTAGAACTATGGATTTAGGATTACATTAAATAATTTTAATGTAAACATCTAAACTATAATTTAAGTTTATCACTTTCATATAAAGTTATGCAAAATAATTATTAAGAATCTATGATAAACCATATAGCTAATATCATTAAAGATATAAATAAGACAGATAACTTAAGTTGGGACCATCTAGTACTAAAAAAGACAGATAACTTAATAACTTTTGCCCTTTAGGTTGGGACCACCTAGTGCTAAAAAAGACAGATAACTTTTGCCTATAAAACCTAAATATACTAGTAGCAGGAAATGGATAATCAACATATTTCTTCAAAATATAGGATAATTGAAAACTACAATAAATTTATTTGGGGTTGGACTGACCTTTGAACTAATATAATCTACAATTGGAACTAGGTGTTGGGTAAAATTAATCTGAAACTAATGGATTAACTTCATTGACCAATAGCTCTTCTTTTCCTCTGTTCGGAAAAAATTAGCTATAAAATATTTGTCTGTTAGTACAATTATATCATTTTAGGTGCTCTCCTGGCCAGTAAGCTTCTCTGGACTGATACCTTAGTAATTTTTGAGGGTACAAAATAAATATCTCCCATAGTATTAGTTGAATGCTATAATAGCCTATCTACTGTCCTATAAAAATAATACAGCAAGATTTAAATAATCATGCCAGTACTGGATCCACCTTTATTGTAATCTAGCTATAAATTTTTTATACAAATGTTGGGCAAGAAGTTTTTACCTATCAAAGGTTTTTAAGATTGGTAAACTTGGCAATAAACAGTTTGCAGGGTTGATGCATAGATATAAATGGGAGGATTTTTGGAATTCAGGTTTCTACATGACAATAAAGTGTAGTAATTTAAGACCACTTGCTATTGTAAGTTCTTTATATCAATATAAAATCAAGCATGCTAGATTATTGGTTAATAAATATTTTTATAGTCTAAATTTCAGTTTACTTGTTTGTTTAAAGTTTTGGAAAATTGAACAAGGATATCGATTAAATCGTAGGCTTTATTTGCGTTGGGATTGACTCAAATTACGTTATTGAAATCGTATTAGATACCGATGAATTTATCAGGCTTTCGGATTGGCTTATTCGAGTCAGCACATGACGGGCCGCTAGATGAACGTATTCGGTTTAGGGGTTATCGATGCGAGTAGTTTAAGAGGACTTAAACTGTTTTAAGCGTCATTCATTTCTTTCATAGAATTTTGGTACTTTTTTCAATTTTAAAACAAGATGTCAACTGTTTCAAGTGCGTTTCCTCCTAACGGGGATACCATAACTCACAAAAACGGTTTATCTGATGCAGACAGGCTTAAAAGAAGGCGCGAAGCTCGCAATAGGATGATATTGGCTTCCGGATCAGATAGACTTAATCGCATCATCGGCCTGACTTCTAGCAACGATTCCAGCTTAGATTGTGGTGCTGTTGATTTAAAAGAAAATGAGAAGGAAGTTCAGCCTTCAGTAAACTCTACAGGCATAAATTCTTCTGATTCAGCAAAAGTTATTTTTGAAAGAGAAAGTAAAAATGAAGATATATTTAAAGAAATCAACCCAGGGTCAGCCATAAAAGGTGGAGCGGCAAAAGTTTTAGGAAGGCAGCAAGAAGCAAGTAAGATGAACGATACTTTTTGGTTTTTAAGTTTTCATATTGCTCCTTTCTAGATAGCTGGCTATCTTTGAAGCAATTTTTTTTCCTGTGATGCTTCGTTGATTTTGGTATCTTTTCAAGTATTTTTGTAGTAGTATATGCTCATTATATTGGGTTGCAGTTTTGAATTCTGGTTTATTTTGTGTTTTATGAAACATATTTTGGAGTGAGTTCTCAAGATATTACATGCAAATCTTTAAAAGATATTATTTATTTGCTTTTAAACCTTTGAATCAGGGTTATTTTTGAAACCAGCATCACTGGTTTCTTTTGGTTTTTGTAGCCTGCATTTAAGTCAATTTTCTTCGAGCTAAGGGCCTAGATACTTTTTTGCTTTGATTTTATTGCTTTAACGAGCATTTTCTTGAGCTATTTATGACACTACAACGCAGTTGCTGATGCATTTATCCTAGCGCCTTGCTTTCCGGTCATAGATTCGGACAGTTTCTCGAGAAGCGGGAACCCTCTTATCGATGCATTTCTTAAAACACGTTCTGAAGATAGAAGTGAGGTGTCAGCCACTGATGAGCCTTCTCAATCCCAAACTCAACAAGATTTTGTTTTGAATGAGATTATAGAATCAGTCCTCCCTCGGTTTTTGGCCCAGCCTTCGGCTAATGCTTTCTTAACATCCAAGAATGGAGAACCCGCTGCGCCGCGATCAGCAAGAGGCAATTCTAGAACTTCTATTTGGTCGCCCGACGGGCGGATAGGATCTTTCATTCGTCTTGCAATCCTTGCAACCCTCGTTCTTGCCCTTCTGACTCTCGGCGCAATTCTAAAAGCTAATTCCGATTGGGAAATTTACGAATTTGAGGACGGAACGCTTATGGAACTCCCTCTACTAGGCGCTCTGGTAAGCTCAAGCCCCTTGCCTAATTGACACTTAGAAACCTTATCATCTTCTTTTGAGCGTTGAGATAGCTTTGCAGACCCATCGGTATATCTTTTTGCAGGTATTTATAGTCAAGTTTACTATTTACATTTTAGGGTGCTCGTCGTTCAGCGCCTCAGGGGTGCCTTCATCTGTTATGCGAATCTATGAGCTCTTCAAGTTTTATTCGGCATCGTGGACTTCTTTGGTTGATGATGTTTGCCTAGTTGTTTTCCTCCTGGGCCTTTGGACCTTATTCGTATCTCTCATTTGACCTTTCGTTCTGTTCACATGATAACTTTAGCTTGTTGGGGTTCTCATCTTGTATTTAAAGAGCTTCTTACCCAATATTGCATCCTTGATTCGTTTCCCCTGGCAAAATTTAATGTCTGGCTATAACTGTTACATTCTTCGATGGATCTAAAAGCTGTATATTATTAAATTTGTACCGATACGGTGAGTTATCAATGTGCTTTTTTATTTTTCTGCTTTAATTTTTAATAAGGGTTTGCGCCGTTTAAATTTTGTGGCGGTTATCTTATGATTTTATCGATTACATCTATCTCTAGTTACAGCTTAAAAGCCAAACGGGGTTAGCTTTACTAAATAGTGCCTTAATTAAGGCGAAGGGATGTGCAATATAATGTACAATTTTTGCATTCCATGAGTTTATTCTCAGGTTTGGTTGATCAAATGTTATGAAGTTTTAGTCTCTAGCCATAAAAGTTAAGTTTGCTATTGATATAAACGGTAGGTCACCTTGCTTTAGCTGGTAAATGTAAAACTTGAAGCCTTGCCATTGGGATATACTGTAAAGTTAACCACTTACATCTGTAAAAACGTCTCAATTCTAGGGTTGGCCTCTTAACCCTGGCCATGTTCTGTGAACATTTTGGGAAGTAATGGGTATCTTGTCTTGCTCATGCCTCCAAACTCTATTCTTAACCTACTCTGTAGAATACACTGCAAATAGCCTACTTGTTTATTGATTACAGCTTTAATATATATTATAACACTGCAAGTGAACCCTTTCAATGCTTTGACGCATATATGCGTCCAAAAAGTCGGGGTTTGTGTAAATCTAAAAACGCATATATGCGCCCAAAAATGAGAGTTATGTATATTTATTTTAAAATTTGTCGAATTTATATGCTACGGACAAGGACCAAAATAAATACGAAAAGTGTAAACGTCGACTAAGAAATTTTTGCTAAATTTAAGGGCAAAAAACAGATTATTTGTTTTGAAAATAATTGAAAGGGTTAAAAAGAAGGGTCTTATCTTTACTATGCTGGGCAAACAACCATACTAACTGTTTTAATTAGAGTTAATAAATTGATTTTTAGGGGAGGATACCCCAGTGGTAGAATAGGGACCTCTACCACTGCCTCCCCGAGTTCGACTCCGGTACAGGAACTTTGGATAGGGGACGACTATGACTGTGTTGGCGTTGCACACCAATGCCCCGAACCGAGATAGCGAATAGCAAAGGCGGTCCATGAAGTTCCTGGCCTATCATACGCCGCGCAGGGAGGTTTTCCGGATTTTATCCTCCTTTCCCATTCTTTCGATTTCCCTTCAATCGGTGCGGTATCGTCCCCAGGTCGGCCCACCTCGAATAAAATTTAAATAAATTGATTTTTAAAATCTAATATCTCGTTGTGCTAAATACAACTACCAAAGGCCTACAAAGGATTTATGAGAGCCTAAATGTAGCCTGGCATGTGCAGCTTCTTCACTTTAGCCTAACACGCTAGCCAGCTAAGTTAAATGTCAACCAGAGCGTAAGGATTAATTTCTACAGGTTAGGATCATCTAGTACTAAAAATAAATTTTTATGAAAGCTTACCATTGAGTAATGCCAGAGTAATGGTAAGTACCTTGCTATATGTGTAATGGTCTATTTTAAGCAGGCCAATAAGCTAAAGTCCAGGCTACTTTTTTAATAACTAAACCCTTATACATTATCCCAAGCTTTTACCAAAGTGATTTTTATAAAAACTTTTTAGATAGCGAGCATTGATTAATGAGAAATCTTGGATTAGAGTTATTAGAAAAACATTAGTGCAATGAAGAATTCTAACTATCAAAACCATAAAAACATTAAAGTAAGCAGAGAAAATAGAGGGTTTTCAGTAAACCCTAAACTTTCATGCTTGATAACAAAAAATTAGTGCTTTATTATATACTAGCTGATTTACCTGTGCTTCGCTGCGGTGTCTATAGAAATTCAGGTGATTTGAAATGGTTAGTTTAGATTATATATTATATAGTAGAATACCCGTGCTGTGCTTTGGTGTTTATAAATTACCGGATGATTCTAAATTATTTAGTTTTTATATTGGTGGATAATTATCAATAAGCTCAAAAACCATTAAACCTATTAAAAATTCCAACCTCCAACCACTTAGCTAAAATTTATTAAGCCTGCCGAATTAACTAAACCATCAATCAATTACCTGAAACTATTGAGCCTATCGAATCAACCAAAAAATAAACCACCACTCAGCAAAAACCAATTATTAAACTTACAAAACAGCCAAAAACTACCAACCCCTTATCAAAACCTATGAAAAAAATGAGCTAAATGAATATGAAAATACCCAGCCAAATTGCTATATAATTACCATTAGAAATATATGTTCTAGATCTTATATAGAACTGATATTTAAATTTATATGATTATATTAAATAATTACATATTAGCATTCCGTTCCCAAACTTTATAGAATACTTGTGCCAAGTTTAGTGATTTTTGGTTAATTGCTCGAGATAATGCATCTATATAAAGAAATTAACAGACTGATACTTTTGTAAATAAAATTTTAGGCTAATTCTTGTTGATACACAGTTTAGCACAGATTTGTTTGTGGGCTTAAAGTTTATCTGATAATCTTATTTTTTTATATTTGTAAACGGTTATCGATAAAACTAAGTAATCAAATTATACTGAATCAATATAAATTTACCAACCATTCAGCCATACCCAATTAAACCTATCGAATTAACTAAACCACTAAACCACTTAGTTAAACCCATTAGATTAAAAATCAACCAATCACCAACCACTTACCAAAACCAATTAACTTATCGAATCAACCAATCACTAACTTCTTTATTAAAACCGTTAAGCTTAATCAACCCAAAATCACCAACCACTTGACAAAACCATTTAAATTACCGAATCAACCGAATATCAAACTTCTCGGCCGTAACAATATACCGATTTCCATTAAAAACATATAAAATTTTCACTTGTTACATAAAAACTTTTTACTTTACTAAAAAAATTAAAAATACGGCTTCGAGGTGCACACGGACCCCCTCCCGTCCACCTATAGCCAAATTTTCAGAGCTCTACATGCTC
The DNA here is from genome assembly GCA_022478985.1 of Massospora cicadina. Classification (NCBI taxonomy): domain Eukaryota; kingdom Fungi; phylum Entomophthoromycota; class Entomophthoromycetes; order Entomophthorales; family Entomophthoraceae; genus Massospora; species Massospora cicadina. The sequence goes on along the minus strand of JAKSZP010008068.1, from coordinate 26,676 downwards.
TAGTTTTGACTGGGCATCGCACACACAAACATACACACATACACATTTGCTTTTATATATATAGATATTGCATAAGAACATCATTTAACAGTCTAAGTATAAAGCTAATTTTTTTAGGTTTTATAAAGCACAACAAAGGTATATAGTTCTTATGCTAGATTCTCTATAGCATCAATTCAACTCTATTTGGAAAATGTCTGTTAAAATTGGTGCATGGGCATTGTATTTCAGGTGTATAGGTTATAAGCACACAAAAAAACATGGTACTTGTAAGTCCAAGGGAACATCCCCTGTGTGTCAATCGGGCCCTCCTCCCATTTTCAAGCAAAAAGGATCTTAAGAGGGTGGTGGTACCTCTTGTCACCCAGGGCAATCTTGCCCACATGGTAGATGAGCGCTGGGTAACAGCCCTCCCTCTTCAGATCCCTCCTCCAGTGCCCACATTCACCTCTCCTGAACTTGTATACCTGATCAGAAGAATTTGCACCAAAATTGCCGAAATGAAGTCAATCAGTCCAAAAACAAGTGGAAACAAGCCTGATGATTAGGATCCACATAGTCAAAAAGGAATGAAGATTGACTCATCAGCTAGAATTGCTGATGGTTTCAATTTGGTCAACACCTCAATCATCAAAATTAACCCCCTCCCAAAATTATCAGGGATCATCCTCAATATGCAGGTAGCAGCATCAGACACCATTGATGACAGTTCAAAGCTCCCTTTTGGCTAATCAGGCATTGCAGTGATATAATATTTTTAACTGAAAGAATAGCCCAGTGACCAGGCACAGGCAGGTTGGGCATCCTGAACCTGTTCCCAACCAATTGGGACAGCCCCTATGTGGGGTAGCCTTGGGGGATTCCTGCTGCTCATCAGGCTAAATGCCATCATGCCAACCATCATAAATGCAGTTGAGTCTTGGTTCAGGCATTTGAGGTTGAACCAACAGCAACTCAGCCTGCCACCAAATCCTTTGATGTCAGTTCCCAGTGAACCTATCTGTTCCCAATTCCCAAACAATTTGCCAGTTAGGTCAAGATTGAGGGACCTGATCCCAGCTTGTTTCCTCTCTAATTGACTACTATTTAATCAGTCATATCACACTGAGAAAATTGTTGGTCAATTTTTCTTCTTTAAATTTTCTATTAAAAACCTTACCCAAAATTTAGTTTTTTATGTTGAAAAATAAACCGCCTTTTCTGCTGACACTTGCACACCCCTTGGGGTTAACAGCCATGTTTGTCTGGTATTTTTTTATGTTCCTGTATAAGATTCTGGCTCACCAGAAGTTATTGGTGAAGCACCTTTCCAGTTTCATATCTTTCATACCAGCAGCAGTGCCTTTGGCATTCTGGTTTGTCATTTGGGTACTCTGGCACCTTGGCTGGCAGGCTGGTCTAATTATTACTTGCTGTTTGCCTGACATAATTGACCAACCATTTTTCCTAACCATTTCTGCCTTTCTCATAGATATTGGCATAGCAATGGCCCCTCCTTTTCAACTGAACCAAATTGTGAAGAAGATTTTGCCTGTCCATAATAGTCCAGTTCCACTCAAAACTTCAAATTCCCACCCCATAGTTGCTGCGGCTATTTGCTCATTGGTTTCCCCAGATCCCACCATCTCTTTGATATCACTGGATTCATCCACAACTACCAATAAAGAGAACTTCACTTACTTCTTATTACCCATGAAGATTAGTGTTGGGTCCCATCATGTCTCCTTTGAGGCCCTGGTGGACATTGGAACTGCGGGTAATTTTTATGAGTGTTGAACTGGTCCAGCAATTGGAACTTGACCTGGATACAGGACCTTTGGTAATGGTTGTGTCGTCAACCTCCCAAACCTCATACCTGGTTTGCTGACCAGTCACATTTTCAATACATCAGTTAAGCTTCTGAAATTACTTTCCACTATGCCTAACTTGGTGTTTCCAGTGATCTTAGGAGTGGGATGGTGGCACCGGCAACATGTCAAGATCCACCTGGAGTCTAACATGCTGTCATTTATTAATGATCAGCTGAAGGGTGAATTCCCCCTGATTGACACTCTTAAGAAAACTCAATATCATAGTTCTATCACTTCCCTCGTCTCTCCTGCAGGCATACCGTCTAATTTTCCAGAAAGTTTATTGTGATATCAAAGCATTTTTAATTATGAAAAGGCAGATCATCTGCCTTCTCACATTATATTTGACTGTGGATTTCAAATGATGGTGGAGTTGGTGAATATCAACTGCCCGTTGTATCCCCACACAGCAGAGGAGGAGGTTGCACTCAACTCTTGGTTGGACGATATGCTGAAAAAAGGATGGTTGTTTAAGGAGACATCACCAGTCGCATCTCCCATCATCTTTGCCAAAAAAGCTGATGGTTCCCTCCATCCCTGCTGGACTATGGTCAATTAAATAAAGTCACAGTTTCTGATCCCTACCCCCTACCTTTAGAGCAGCTGATAAGCCAAGCAATCGCCAAATCTTGGGTGTTTTCCAAGATGGATCTCATCAACACTTTCAACCAGATTTGGGTAATGAAAGGGCAAGAATGGTTAACAGCAATCCTAACAAAGCGAGGCATTTATTCAATTCTGTGTAATGCCCTTTGGGCTGAAGAATGCTCCCACTATATTTCAATGTATCATTGATAATGTACTGGGTGACCTCCAGTTTACTTGCGCGGTCACATATATTGATGACATTCTGGTTCACTCCCTGACTCCTGAACAGCACACTATTGATTCAGAAGCAGTCATGACCACCTTGCATAAGGCAGGCTTGTTAAGCCTTCCAAATGTGAGTTCTATAAGGAGGAGTTTATCTTTCTTGGGAACCTTGTCCTTAAAGATGGTTACGCAGTCCCTCCCAATAAGTTAGATGCTATTCAATAATAGCCAACCCTAACAACCCAGAAACAATTATGGAGTTTCTTGGGAACCATTATTTTCTTATAAAAATTTCCCTGGCACTTTCCCAGCTTGCTGCCCCACTCCACCCCCTTACAGGAAAGAACGTACTGTTTTTCTGGACGCCCAAATGCCAACAGGCGTTTAAATTGATTAAAGAGGTGTTTTTATCCCCTCTCATTTTGAAACATGTGAATCCCACCAAGCCTTATATTGTTGCATGTGATGCCTCCTCAGTAGCAGTGGGGGTGGTGTTGCTCCAAGAGTACAATGGCTTGGAACATCCAGTCACCTATTTTTCCTGAAAGTTTACCTCTACAGAGCAGCCTTGGGCCATCTATGACAAGGAGTTGGCAGCCATAGCATGGGCATTAACTCATTAAAGGTACCTGTTATAGGGTGCTCAACATGAGTTAACGGTCCACACGGATCACTAGGCTCTCATGTATTTTTGTAAATCCCAAAAGCTGGCACATCAGCAAGCATGAACCTATCAGGAACTGTGAAGTTTCAATTTCAGAATGAATTCATAAAAGGTGCACTTAACGTACTTCCTGATTTCCTCAGCTGAAACCCCGCCCACTGTCCCAAAGATTCAGAAGAAGTTGACCTCATTACCATTATTCCCGCTGCCCAGATTTTGTCAATTGTTCCCCCCATCATCTCTTCCGCCACCCTTGCCCCCAGCGCCCCACTCGTTGCTCAGGTCTTAGCCAGTCAAATGACCTGCCCTGAAGGGGTGGAGTTATTTGAGCAATTGACCCTTCAAAATCATAAACACTCTCTGTACTCCTTGGTGGAGGGACTCATCTATTTTAGGTCAAAAATTTGGGTTCCCCCTCTTTTCCAAGATGAGGTATTTTGTGCGCATCATGACCCTCCCACAATTGGCCATCTGGACAACAAAAAATGCATCAAACTGATTAAGTGAACCTATAACTGGGCAAGCTTGATGAAGGAAGTTCCGATTTGGTTTGCTGATTGCATTAACTATGCTCAGGCAAAGTCAGACCGCTCAGGAAGGAAGGAACTCCTACACGCATTACAACAGGTGTAGGGTCCATGGACGTCAGTGTCTGTGTATTTTATTGTTGAAATCCCCTATTCTAATGGGTTCATGGAAGTGATGGTGGTGGTTGATTGCTTCACAAGAGTTTCCCTTTTTATTCCCTGTACTTCTGTGATCACATCTGAAGAGACTGCTCAGCTCTTTGTACGCCATGTGTTCTCGATGTTTGGTCTCCCACAGGAGATCATCAGTGACCGTGGGCCCCAATTTACTACGCAATTTTGGAATGAGCTACTATCCATCCTAAAAATCACTCCCTGTCACTCTACTGCTTACCATCCACAGTCCGACGGGCAACCTGAGCGGGTTAACCAAATTTTGGAACAGTATTTGTGCTGTTACGCTTTAGCCACCAAGGATACTTGGGCTAATGACCTCCCTCTCGCCCAGTTCACTTATAACAATGGTACTCACGCCTCTACGGGGTTTTCTCCCTATGAGGCAACGTTAGATTATAACCTCACCTTTTTGGTCAGTCCTTGTATATGCCCAGAGGTTCCTGCAGCCGCAGATCATGTTGAGAATATCCGGTTGACCCAGTCCTTAGTATGAGAGCACCTCTCAAAGGCTATCAATGATTATAAATGGTTCGCGGATCACAAATGGCTTCCAGGTCCTGATATCATGGTGGTCTCTCACGTCATGTTGGACACCCACCATCTGCGGATGCTGGTACCATCCCAAAAGTTTGCAAGAAAACATTTGGGACACCACCTGGTGGAGGAAGACTCGGGCAATGGTGCTTTTCAGTTGAAACTGCCAGCTCATTGGAAACAGCATCCCATCTTCCATGTGTCCCTGTTGTCCCTAATCAAGGGGATCATCCCTGCTGAACCTGAACCTATTGTGATAGAGGATGTGGAAGAAGCTGAGGTGGAAAGAATCTTAGCATCCCGCAAATCCTGGCAGTTGGTCCAGTATCTCGTGGCCTGAAAAGGGTATCCAGCTTATGAGAACAGTTGGTTTAAGGCTCGCGATTATGCTAATTGCATAGAGTTGGTTGAGGATTTTCATAAATTCCACCCCAACGCCCCCTGTCCCCCCAAAAGGTCACAGCGGTAATGGCAATCAAACTACTTAAGGTGCACAAAAATGTGGCCCTCGTGCAGTTTCCCAGAAGTGGTGCCCTTCCTTTGGAAAAAAAGGGTAATATAAGTCCAGGGGAACATCCCCAGTGTGTCAATCAGGTCCTTTTCTGTTTTCAAGCAAAAAGGCTCCAAAGAGGGTGGTGGTACCTCTCATTACCCACGGCGATCTTGCCCACGTGGTAGATGAGCACTGGGTAACAGCCCTCCCTCTTTGGATCCCTCCTCCAGTGCCCACATTCACCTCTCCCAAACTTGTACGCCTGGTCAGGGAAATTTTCACTGAAATTGCCAAAATGAAGTCAATCAGTCCAAAAACAAGTGGAAACGAGCCCAATGATTGGGATCCACATTGCCAAAAAGGAATGAAGATTGACTCATTAGCTGGAATTGCTGACAGTTTCAATTCAGTTAACACCAATAATCAAAATTAACCCCCTCCCAAAATTGTTGGGGATGATCCCATGTGCAGGTAGCAGCATCAGACACCATCGACGACAGTTCAAAGCTCCCTTTTGGCCAACAAAGCTTTGCAGCTGATGCAACGTTTTTAACCAAACAAATGGTCCAGCAACTGGGCACGGGCAGATTGGGCATCCTGAACCTGTTCCCAACCAATTGGGACTGCCCCTACGTGGGGTGGCCTTGGGGGATTCCCGCTGCTCATCAGGCTAAATGCTGTCATGCCAACCATCATAGATGCAGTCAAGTCTCAGTTCAGGCATTTGAGGTTGAACTGACAGCGACTCAGCCTGCTGCCAAATCCTTTGATATCAGTTCTCAGTGAGCCTATCTATTCCCCATTTATGAACAATTTTCTGGTTAGGTCAAAATTGAGGGACCTGATCCTGGCTTGTTTCCTCTCTAATCAACCACTATTTAATCAGTCATATCGCACTGAGAAGATTGCTGGTCAATTTTTCTTCCTTAAATTTTCCATTAAAAAACCTTACCCAAAATTTAGTTTTTTATGTTGAAAAATAAACTGTCTTTTCTGCCAACACTCACACACCCCTTGGGGTTAACAGCCATGTTCATATGGTATTTTATTATGTGCCTGTATGAGATTCTGGCTCAATGTCAGGGTAAATCCTGACATTAGTGGAATTCCTAAGATTATAGATATTGTCAGTCAGATCAATATGATATGTGATTAAGTTAGATCGAATAATTGCATATCAAATCAATGATTTTAGTGAAAATATTTGATTAATCGTTTAAATTACTTTATTTGCAATAGTATTCAGTCAATTAATCGCACCAAAAAGAATTTATGATGAGACTGAGACGATTCCCACTGCCTTTCAAAATCACATGCAAGTTGCAATCCCATAAGCTCCAGAGAAGAATAGTGCACTGTTTAAAATCAATTAAGCTTAGGTAAGTCCAGGAAGTTGGATGGTATATTAAACCAAGGCATTCATTTGGTTAATCTTTGCGGTCAAGAAATTATTCTTATAATGCAAACACTATTAAGCTTATTTACTAAAGTGTTATTACCAATCTACCACCCCAGCCTACAAGTAACGCCCTTCCAACTTTCTCCTTTTAAAGTCATGTCTTTAAGCAACTCCCGTACCAGCTTACCCACCATTCCTTATACCTGGACACCTCTTGTGTCCTTGTCATACTGGGCTAAACCCTTGGCTATGCTAACTCATGGTTAGCTACACCCAACCAGGTCAGTAGTACACCAGTCCCTGACACTCACCAGCAGTTATTGGTGAAACACCTTTCCAGTTTCATATCTGTCATACCAGCAGCAGTGCCTTTGGCATTCTGGTTTGCCGTTTGGGTGCTCTGGCACCTTGTCTGGCAGGCCAGTCTAATTCTTACTTGCTGTTTGCCTGACAGTACTGTTTGAGGACAGCAACTTTGACAAAAACTTCATACAGTAACCTAAATAACAGGCTCAGGTTTTTTACTAATAAAGGAGCACTATTTAGTATCTAATATTACCAATGACTCCATAGCTTTATCAAACAATCTGTGGTGTAGGCTAGGTTTAGCTAAGTTAGGAAAAGATTCTCCAGATGAAAATCTTATTTAGATATTTTCTTCTCATTTCCAAAGTTTTATTGGTGCAAATTTAAATAAGCAGCAGCACTTAATAATGAGAAATAGAGGCGTACTATCCAAATTAGGTTAGGAAGGCATTGCCTAGGGCTTAGGGCATCATCATAAAGGTAGCAATGCACTTATTGCAACTAAGACACCAGCGGATGGTCATATGGTAAAATCTCTAGGGCTTTGTTGGTTGATCGCTTCTAGCCCTAGATTTCAACTGCAAAGATTCGTGGATCCTTGCATTGATTATTTGATTGAATTTGATAGATGGGGGCAATAATAGTATGAAGACTACTATTATTGTTGATGGCCCAAAAGCCACGTTGAGAGTATTGTCCTATGATAAACAGGTGCTTCTTCGTTTTTAAGATGTTCTGGTACTGGTAGGGAACACTTTCCCTATTCTCTTCTTGCAGAGCCAAGCAGAGCCTTGATAATAACAACCTAAGGATATCTGATCCTTGCACTCTTCTCTTAAGAGTAATGTTAAAACAACCAATGTTAAAACAACTTAGTTTTTATCAAATTTGAATCTGCTTTTATTAGGGAATAATTTGGGGTTTTTATAGTTAGAATTGGCACATAACTTTTCAGCTGTCTGATGGGAATTATTTGTGCTTCTATAATAGTTTGACCCTCAAGTGTTAGGCACCAAATCTCGTCAGGTACCATTGCCTTGAGTTTCTTAGGCAGTGTAATACTTGGGTGTTCAGCGACCAAAAGATTGGTAATAGGGTCTCAAAACCAATTGTTTTGGCCAATAAAGTTTCTACTCTTCCTCTGGCGCTCAAACATTTTGGTAGTTTATGATGACTCCAATTCATTCTGCTCTGAACAATTCCCTACAATTTGACTATTGGGTGTTATTACCATATCAAATTATTACTTGATTTTGTCAGGGATGATGCCCAATGATAATCTCATCAGTCAGCAGCCTCAAATATCATTGGGGATGATGCCCAACAAAACTTTTTAGATGGTGACCTCTAATATCATCAGGGATGATGCCCAACAATAATTTCATCAATCAGCCACTGTTGCCAATTCTATATGGTTATAACTTAATTGTTTAAATTTATTTTGGGGAAGGCCAACCATGGGATGGACACTTCCGAATATGACTCAGGAAAGACAAACTTAGTACCAGGGGAGGCACCCCAGAGAAGTGATGCTATCTCTTGTTGCCAGCGGGAACGCTACTTATGGGGAGGAGGAGGGAACGTGTGAAGGGGCCGTAGCCACTATTGAGCACGTGTGGAGGAAGGGGTCTGACTTGATGAACCAGACTGGGAACCAGGAGGAGACCAGCTGTTGGCAACGCGGTGGGAGGTAGCCAAACATCCACGCTTGAAAGTGGTCCACCAAGTGAGACTGGAATCTGTGAACAGCTTCTGGGAGGGTGGGGATGGAGCCAGCGATGGCATCCAAGACAATCATGTGGATAGTCCACATGGCGATTGCAACCACCAGAGCACGGAGGGAGGGTGGAAGGGGTGAGGCCATTGATGAAGCAAACATATCTCTTGACAGACTGAAGGGATGCGTTTGATCCTGTCCCAGCAGACGTTGAACTTCGCGCCATATCACTTTAGAGGTGGGGCACTTCTCCAGGCGGTGGAACAGCGTTTCATACTGGCCACACACGACACAGGATGAGTGTAAAGCATTAGAGCGCTCAGCTGTATGATACACCCGCCTCAGGCAGTGCCACACATGGGAGCGGACTTGAGGCTGCATCAGAGGATGGTGTGCGTATTTCCAGATAGTCTTTTGGGTCTCAGTGGAATAAGGGATGTCCATAATGTCCAGGTAGTCCACCCTGGATAGGACATGGGGTCGAATGGGGATCACACCATCCTGGATGGGTAGCCCCTGTACCTCTTGTGTGAACTGAGGAAAGGGGCGGCCTCTTCAGGTTGTATGTCCGCTAATACAAATTCTCCACTCTGCGCTTCGCATGGAGAGTAGGATTCGTTTGTAGTGGGTTTTAGTCCCGTGAGGACCTGTGGCCGATGTGTGTGATGCGAGGTATTTCATTGGGGAGTGGGGGTTTGATGGATTGTTGAGGCCCAAGGCTTGGGAGAAGTTGGAGTGGGCCGCGCGGGACCAGTGTTGGGATGGGAGTGTAGGAGTGGTGACGGCCGCAATCCAGGTGCTCAGGATCTTGGCAGCATGGGCTTTGAAGTCAAGCAGGCCCATGCCACCTTGATGATGAGGGCCAAACATGAACTCTAGCCATACTGGTGGAGGGCGGTCTGAACAAAGCCATCCTTGCAGCAAAGCATACAGGGATTTGAAGAAGCTTGGGGAGAAGGGGATGGCGTGGGCTCCAAACCAGACTTTGGATAGGAGCATAGAGTTGGCAAGAACAACCCTGCCAGTGAGGGTAGTAGGGTGGGCTCTGAGAGAGGCGATTCGCTTCGTCACGTTGTCCAGTATATGGCACTCCATTACTGCTGACGCATATCCGCCTGCCTCCATCCACACGCCTAGATGGTGCACCGGTCCTATGGTAGGACGTGGCATGAAGGGAAGCACCAGTGGAGCGGTGTGTGTTGAGTTAGTAAGGCGTGGACGTGGGCGAGCAGATGGGCCAGGTTGGGAACTAAATGCTGGGGCCCAGCAGTTCTGAAACTGACCATGGAGGATAATTTCAGTTTTGGAGGCATTCAGTGCCGCGTTGCTTACCCGGGAATATTCCTGGATGAGGGCTTCAAGCGTGCATGCATCTTTGTTATTAGACACCCCCACCACACAATCATCTGCAAATGCCATCATCTTGACTGGGGTTTGGCCTGGCACATGGACCCCAGTGAGTTGGGCATTCACATTTCGCAGTAGTGGGTCAAGGCTGAAGTTGTATAAGAGTGGGCTGAGGGGGTCCCCTTGTTGCAAGCCCCTTTGAGGGCAGACTACTTCTGTTAGAAAGCCTGGGCCACACACTGCCATTGTCGCAGATTCCGTGAGCAGTATTACCCAGTTTATGAAGCGGGGGGGTAGGCGGAATTGATGAAGGCAGACCCTTAGGTATTCCCAGTTTACTCTATATTAGGCCTTTTGTTGGTCCAAGAATACCAGTGCCCCAGAGGCTGTGGACTGACATGCATTAGCCACGGAGTGCACGTTATCCCAAATCAACCTTCTGGGATGAAACCAAATTTTTCTGAGAGATGGTGGCAGATGCTACAGTCCCTAAACGGTTAGCCATGATTTTTGTTAAAATTTTGGTGTCTGTGTTTGTTAGAGAAATGGGGCGCCAGTTGGCTAAGTCAAGCTTATCCCCTTTCTTGAAGAGTGTGACAGTAAAGGCCTCATGTCCTCCTGGTAGGAGGCGCGTTTCCAACAGGCTTTGGTTAAGTGAGGCTAGCAGCAATGGGGATATATATTTGAAATATTTTTTGTAGAACTCATATGGAATGCTATCTGGACCTGGGCATTTTCAGTTTGGTGCACCACGAATGGCTGTCCATAATTCGTTTGGAGTAATTAAATTCAATATTTCCGGGTATCAGAAAACAGTGTGGATATGAGCTCAGTCGAGAAATTCCGCCATTTTGGCTGGCTGAATTGGTTCAGCTTGGTATAACTCAGAGTAATATTTTTGCATTTCGATTGCCACTTCAGCCAGTGTGTCCGCAATGGAATTATCCGATATTTGCACCTGTGTGCAGGCCATGCTCTGGCGTGGTGCAATTTTTTTTTAAAGAAGTATGCGGTGCACTTGTCACCTTTAGTGATGCGTGTGGCCCTGTATTGGACACAAACCCAATGTTTGTGTTGCCTTTTGAGTGCGTTGAGGTGGGCGGCTGCCTCCGCCCACTTCCAACCCCATGCAGGGCTGTATCCTGTGGCTGGAATGTTGGTCTCCAAGTGGGCCAATTCCACCAGAGTGCGCAAGATAACCACTGATGTGGCTCGTGAGCATCTGGAGGAGAGATAGCAATAGTGGCAGATGGTGTCCTCTTCGAAAGTTGCCCATGTAGAAATGGGGTCCATGCAAAATGGTGCAACAAACGATTTTGCCAAAGTTGCCTCTTCCACCCATGTGGAAAATCCTGGTGACGCGAGCTCGGGGGGGCGGATTTTGTACCAATGTGGGGCCTTTGCAACTGTGACGGGTAAGTGGAAGGTTATCGAGACCAGTCAGTGGTTGGAGAATTCCATTTTTGTTGTTTTGAAGTGGGAGATGTGGGGTTGGAATTTCGCCAGCGTTAGAATAAGGTTGATGCGGGTCATGGACCTTAATTGGCCGTTGTGGATGTGGGGATGCATCATGTTTTCGAGCAGTGGGGCATGTCATGGCAGCGTATCTATTAACCCAAGGGTGGCTTTTAGAACGCGTAGTTCTACGTGACCCTGTGGGGTGTGGGGTGAGGGAGGCCACTGGTCTGTTGGTGAGGTTAGCCAACAGTTCATGTCGGCCAACTAGGAAAGAATCAGGGGGTAGCGGGAGGGATTTGACCAATTAGAAAAATTCCTGACGCTCATGTGCACCGTTTGGGGCATAGATGTTGACAATTGCATGCGCAACGTCAGCCCACGAGAAGGTGATGATGAGCACTCGGCCATTTAGGAATGTTTCTGAGGATGTGAATTTGAAAAAATTATTTTTCTGAATTAGCACCCCACAGTGCTTCAACCAAAAGGATAGGGATGGGAGGAGCATTGTTTTCCAAGCTTCCTCGGAACCTCATGGACAGTGGGACTCCTGGATGGCCAGGATATACATGGGTAAATTATGTTGTAAAAAACTCAGTTTCCTAGCATGGAATGGGGAGGCCTTGAGTCCAGTGATATTCAACATCCCTAGAGTGAAGGTTTCCCCCATCGCACCTTAGGTGCAAGGGGTGGGCCCCCGGGCCCACCAGCCTCTTCCAGGTCCTCATGGGCTTTCACAGCAGCGTGGAAGTTAGCAGCAATGCTATTGGGGTTTTTGTTAATTTTTGCGGAAAGAGTCATGTTGGCTTTGGCCTGCACTTTTTGTTTTCCCAATGTCGGATGAATTTTTTGCGGTGCAGATGAGTTCGGTGCACCGTCGAGTGGGTCAAATTTTTTTTTTTTTTCAGTTGGGATAGGTCCCAAGTCAGTTTTGACTGAAGCTTGGGTACAGCAATTGGGTGAGATAGAATCTCCCATTGGATCCTCAGGTTGAGTGGCCCGCTCGGCATGGGCTTCCCAATCTGATTGGATAATGTATTCCTGAGTCACTTCCACCGCGAAGGTCTCCATGTCCTCCTGGCGTTGTGAGTGTGGGATGGCGGTGGTGGCCTTGGCTGCTTCCTTGGCTGTGGCCCTACAGGCCTGCTTGGCCTTCTTCCGCTCCTGCGGGGAGATGGGCTTTACCAATAGGTAGCAGCCTTGTGCTCCCCATGGGAAAGCCTCCTTGGTGCTTGCGGTTGGTTCATAGTGCGCCTCTCCGCTAGCCATGGCCGCCTAGGGGTGCTCTTGGAATGTGACGCCCTCCTTGATGGGGCATGCATGTGCCTTATGGCTGAACGCGTCACAGTGGGTGCAAATGGGGGGCGCGCTGTCCACGGTTACCTGGAATGGGTGGGTGGTATGCCCTGTGATATCAATAAAAGTGGAGTGTGGGATCTGGGTTAGGTCCTTCACGATCTACTCAGTTGGGGTCAGAACTGCAATGGCTTTGCCGGTGCACAGGTGTGGCATCAGCGTGAAGCATTGCATTTCAAAAGATTGTATTTCACCATATACAGCGAGGCCATCTTTCAGGTGTTGCTCCAAAATGTCACGTTTTACTGTAGTAGGCAAAAAGTCAAACGTGAGGAAAATTTGGTTTGATTTTGTCCATCTGGTGTGTTTGGTTTTGATGACCCATTGCCCTTTGGGGAGGTCAACCACTATGTGCACCGCTGCAGCCTCATCTGCTGCTATTTTGCTTTTGAAACCTAGGTCCAGCCAACCATGCGACATGGAGTGAGGTGCAACGTACACCGTGGTCAGGAAAATTTTGTGTACATATTCACAAAATTTTTCCCATAAGGCCGTTTTTTGGATGTCCAGATACACACAGACTCCAAATTCCACCGACAAAAGTGGCTGGGAGTGTGGCGTGTTGATGTACTGGTTGCATCATGCTTGCCACACAAGTATCTCCAGGGAAATTGTGACCGCCAGTTTTCTTGAGATTTTTGTTTATTCCGCCAGATTCTCCGGGGCGTTTTTGAACATTGGAGGCCGCGGGCCTTCCGCCTGCTCCTCTTACCTTGCTTGCCCAACTGCTCCCTGACATGGGCGCAGACTAATCTCCTCTGTGAGATTATCAAACTAGATTTAGTTTTTGAATTGAACAGGTTGCAAAAGTGTTTGCAACGATAAAGAAAAGTGTTATAACTTAATTGTTAAATCTATTAATTGGTTAAAAGGTTGGATTATGTGGTCATCTGAAATTTCAACATATTCCCCCTCTTGACCGGGTTATCCAATGAAAGATAGAACCCTCATGGATGGAAGCCACCTTAGCTTGAGTTTATATTTGTTGTTTCATATCTCTATGTCCTCAGCGGAGTGCAGTGCTGTCCACACTCAATGACCATATGCTCTGCTTGGTTTTTGATGACTTTGTATCCTTGGTTGCTACCCATTGCCACCTCTTCTCAAGTGCAGTTCCCATGACATCATGCAATGCCAGTCCCATTTTCACATCTTTTGCTGAAAGATCAACTGGTCCACCTGTACAAACCACAGGATGGGTCTCATTGGCACTTTGCCACCTGTACTAACCCCCAGAAAGGGGTTCAACCTCTTGTTGATAGGGACTATTCCAGCAGATCTAGTTTCAGCCTGTCCTTATCCTGACAACCACTTGGGACTTGTGCCAACTACTATCCCTTCCTCCACGCTCAGTAGGTGGGAATATTGCCAGATGCATCACTGCTCAAATTAAAATTGGTTTTAAGATATTTTTTAGTTTTTTATACATCTTTTTTAACTTTTTTATTATTTTTTCCATTTTTATTTTTTATACTATTTTTTTTCTTTTAAGTCCAATACTTTAGGTATAGCACATGGACTCTATTGACTATGTGACCATCCTCAGTATTCTTGATAATATAAGCATCATTTGCCAACTTGTCAATAATTTTGAGCAGTCCCATCCATAGGGCATCCAACTTATTTTTCTCCCAAAACATGGGTATTGCAATAGGCTACCCTATCATTTACATGGTATTCTTTCAACATAGGTCAATTCTGGTCATCTGTTTTCTTTGTGTTGATTCTTTTCTCATTGTCATTTCAAATACCAATGATTGTAATTCAATAAGGATATTGGCCAATTGGGATATATAATGTTCAGCACTCATTCCCAAAGATGGCTCTACTGCAGAATACAATATTGGTGGTTATGTGGCTTTTCGCCCATATAACAGTTTTGATGGCATTTTCTCAGTTGCTGAATGGCAACTGATATCATAAGCCAATGTGACTGAACTCAGATATGCTTCCCAAGCGGAAGTTTCCCCCACAACCAAAATTTATAATGTTGAGGCTAGATTTGCATTCACTCTTTCCACCATTCCGTTTGTTTCTAGATGATAGGGGACAGATACAACACCGCTGTTCCAATTAGTTTGTTTAGCCTGAGAATCACATTTTTAGTAAAATTCATTCTGTTGTCACTGAGAATAACTTAAGGGCAACCATGCTAATAGATCACTTTGTCAAGTATAAACATCGCCATACTCATTGCATCTACTTTACTGAGGGCTTTCATTTTGACCCAGTGGGTTAAATGGTCTATTAAAATGATTATATACTTTACTCCTACAGTGCTGATACTCAACAGTACCATAATGTATATGGACACCGTGTGCCACACAAAATCAGGGCGTACTAGCTGGTACCCTACGATGTTCTTGTGTGGCTTGTGAAGTTGACATTACACACAACAGGATAGAAATTCGTGACATCGTAGTTGATCAATTTCCAGTAATAATACTGTCAGATATGATCTACTGTTTTCATTAGGCCACCATGCCCAATGAACTTATGATCGGCTCAAATGATTTCCACTCATTCTGATGGTTTAGGAAATAAAACCTGTTTTCCTTTAATCGTTTTATATAATTTATTGTTCTTAAATTCAGTATTTTCCATGGCCTCTCATAATGCATTCTGAATTTCTTGGGGTTTATCCCTGATATCTCATTTAATTATCTGCTGAAACAGTGCATCAGCTTGATGATAGATCACATGAACAACTGGCAATTGAGACAATCGGTTGGCATTCTGATGTACCACTCCAGCCCTGTGGATAATTTTGAAATCGTAGGCTTGCAGCTTTAAAGCCCATCAGGCCAACCATCCCTCTGGTTCCTTCAGGTTTTAAAGCCAGCGCAGGGATGAGTGGTCAGTTATGACTTTAAATTGCGTTCCATGTATGTAGACTCAAAATTGTTTACAGGTATGGATGACTGCCAGAAACTCTCACTCTGTCATGGTATAGTTTCTTTCCACTGGTGACAGTTCTGCTCATGTAGGCTACTGGACGTTCATCCCCTTTGTCATCTAATTGACTTATAATGGCTCCAATCACCGTTAACAAGCATCCGCTTGAATTATAAGTTTCCAACTAAAATTCAGATATTTCAACACTGGGCTGCTCATGAGATATTTTTTGGAGCTTATTGAACAACTTCTGAGCCTCTTTGTTACACAAATCCATTTTTTGGATCCTTGAGTAGGTGGAATAAAGATTCAGCAATTACAACAAAGTCTTTGATGAATTGGCAATAGTACCCAACCATCACCAAAAAGACTTGAATATCCCAAACACTTTTTGGGATTGACATCTGCTCAGTAGCTTTTATTTTTATGGGTTGCAGTTGTAATCTGTTAGAGTTTATAACAAGCCCTAAGTATTTGAGCTTTTTTTTTTGAAAAAATGGCATTTTCTTGGCTTAATTTTTAGATTCGCCATTGCCAACCGCTTGAAAACTTCCTTCAGATGCTCCAAATGATCTGTGAAGGTCCTGCTGAAGATTTTGATATCGTCTAAGTATACTAGCACGCAGGATAGCTTCAGGTCACTAAGCTACAAATCTATAGCATTATGAAGTCACCGGTGTGTTGCATAAACCTTGGGGCATTCTGGTCAGCTGATATAGTCCTTGTGTGGTAATTATAGCATATTTTTCCTGATCTTTTTTTTGGCAAAAATTTGCCAATAGTCCAAAATCAGGTCCATAGTCAAAAATTATTTTGCCTCTCTCAGACAAATAAGTGCATCATCAATTTGAGGCAGCAGATAGGAGTCTTTTTAGTGATCTTGTTTAGTCAGCAATAGCTAATCACTACTTGATTTGATTCATCCTTCTTTTTTACTGAAAGGATTGGACTTGCCCATGGGCTTAATAACAGAACAAGTAACCCATGTTCCACTAACTTGCTTATTTAATTGCTGACCTCTGCTTCCACTGCTCTTGACCTATGAAAAGGTCTCATTTTTATCAGTAGATATCCCCAGTATTGACTTTGTGAAGTATGTTTTTTGCACATCCTAAGTCATGATTATTCTGAGTGAATATCTCTCGATATTTTTCAAATAATTGGAGCACATCCTCCTGCTAATTCTCAGTCAGATTGGCTAGCTGCTCACAATCCATTAATACGTTGACACTTTTGGTAACTTCCGCTGGCAATCCCGTTTCAGAAAACAATCCAAATTCATGAAAAGTGTATAGTTCCGCCATCAGGAAGCAAGTGCAGAAACGCAATGGTTTGATTTTTTCCAATTTTCATCAGCTTCTCTCCCAGATTGGCTACTAGTACTTGTATCTCTTTGTGACCTGGAATTAAGATTCCTGGCACAACCCATGGTTCAACCTTCAATTTTTCCATGGATTCATGATTTCCCCCATATAGCTGTTCTGGAAGTTCCATTGTTAACCCGGTGTTAAATATGATTTTAGCCCCTGGCGGAATAGTGTTTGCTACATTTGTCATTAGAGGTATCCCATAATTCTCCAAAATTTCCATTGAAATTGCTTTCCATTTTCGTCTGACTAGTTTATAATAAATGGGTATAACACCATCACTATAAATTAGGTTGACAAAATTATTCCTCTTTGTTAGCGAAATTTCTCTCTTCCGCTGGTACACTAAAGGCAACATCTGCCCCAATATCATTAGGGTGTTTTCTTCAAAATCACATTTCAACCCAAACTTCCTCAAGAACTCTGTCCTGATTAGAGTTTTTCATGCCTTTTCTTCAACTTCATTTGCCTAAAATTGTTCACACTCACATTTGTGTTTTTCCAATTCCTCAATACAATTGGTCATTTTTGCCATCTCCTCATGAAACTTCTGGATGCATTCATGATCCACTTCCCATTTTGTTTTTTTCAATAAAACTTCTTTGACAAGTTCACCCTCTTTCCGCTTCAAAGAGGCAACTTTTCCACACAGGAGTTATTCACCATTCCTAATTGTTTGAGCATCTCTTCCGCCTTGATCATACACTCCTCTAAGATACTAACAAAGGCTTGAGATTCTGAGCTGAGCACATTTTGATTGACGGCCTGTAGTTCTTCCCAGAGCTTCCAAAGCTCTTCCTTATAAGACATCATTAAATTGGCTTTGACAACTCAACTACCCCGTAGTGAGCACCAATGTTAAAATCTTGGGGCTTGGTTGGTTGCTCGCTTATGGCCTTATATTTCAACTGCACAGATTTGTGGATTCTTGCATTGATTATTTGATTAAATTTGACAGACTGGGGCAATTTATGAAGACTATTATTATTGTTGATTACTCAAAAGCCACGTTGAGAGTATTGTCTAATGCTAATCAGGTGCTTCTTCGTTTTAAAGATGTTCTGGAACTGGTAGGGAACACTTTCCCTATTCTCTTCTTGCAGAGCCAAGCAGAGCCTTGATAATAACAACCTAAGGATAATTTATTTTTGCAATCTTCTCTTAAGAGTAATGTTAAAACAACCAATGTTAAAACTTAGTTAATATCAAGTTTGAATCTGCTTTTATTAGGGAATAAATTGGGGCTTTTATATTTAGAATTGGCACACAACTTTTCAGCTGTCCACTGGAAATTATTTGTGCTCCTATAATGGTTTGACCCTCAAGCGTTAGGCACCAAATATTGTCAGGTACCATTGCCTTGAGTTTCTTAGGCAGAGTAATCCTCAGGTGTTTAGCAACTAAACAATTAGTATTAGGGAATCAATACCAATTATTTCAGCCTATGATAATTTTACTCTTCCTCTGGTGTTCAAATTTTTGGTAGTTTCCAACAAATTCAATTTGTTCCACTCTGAACAATTCCCTACAATTCATCTATTGGGTGTTAGACCATATTTAATTATTGCTTGATTTTTTTGGGGATGATGCCCAATGATAATCTCATCAGTCAGCAGCCTCAAATATCATTGGGGATGATACCCAATTATAAATAATTAGTTGGCGAACTCTAATATTATCAGGGATGATGCCCATTGATTTTCTCATCTATTGGCCGCTGTTGCCAATCCTATAAAATTATAACTTGATTGTTAAATCTATTAATTTGGTTAAAAGGTTGGATTATGTGGTCATCTGAAATTCCAACACCATTGTTATAATATGACCCTATTACAAATTATTTTATGCCAGCGTGGCGCAAGAGATAATATCAAGATTCAATTAATATAATATGCAATATGAAAACTGACTCTACAGGCTATGTTGATTAATAAATTAAGGAAGCTTAAGTTGCACTGGTGGGGATTAAGGATTTGATCTACCATTCTAACTGCTAATGAATGAAGGTATCCAGATGGATTTACAGTAGTTTTTTATACAGCTCTGGAAACCACATATAAAGTTGGGGGCTGCGGGGTGAGATAAAGTATACTAATAAACTAAACCATTATCTAATTATTAGTTAAAATATAACTTTAAGGAAAACTTAACCAGATGGTTAGTCAAACCAAATTGTAACATTCCCCATTCAACCAAATATCAGGGAATAAAGGTGAGTGGGCCAAAACAAATCATTGAGAACATGCGGCTGTTAGGCCAGAACATACTGATACTTCTTCAGGAACTTAGAATTTTCTTAGTTGATAAGGTGGCCTTTAACAGGATCCTTCAAAGTGTAGGCATCAGTAGAATTTTCAATAGTCTCAAAAGGCCCTTTCTTTATGCACTCCAGTTTGCATATCTGTCCAAACCCATGGTATTTTAATATAAACAAAATAATTTACGGCAAAGCGGGGTAAGGTCATCAGTAATTGGCATTAAACTCTCAAAATTTTACTTTACTAGACAGCAAATTAAAAGTATGCGCTACTCAGAAGCTGAATATAAAAGTCTGCGGCAGCTTCTCAAGAAAATTAACTAAAACTCATATTCATGATTGACACAAGAATAAATAAATTTGGAGAAGCACAGGGTGATTCTCATAAATCATCCTGGATGAGGATCACCTTATTGGATAGTGGAAGATAGGTTATAAGTGAAAACAGCAGAGGGCAATAAGAGGTTCTCATTGGATGCCTTGGCAGTAATCAACTTCCATAAATACCAACAAAAGTATTGATTATTTGCTCTATGGTGACGTTGGCCTTAGGGAGATAGAGTGTAGATAATACCCCTCATATATCCGTCAAATTTTCAAACATAGAAATAATTTGGGATGTAGAGTTAGTCCCATTATTAATTAAAATAAACTATGTGAATATGTACTGATAGATAAAATTCTCCAGAACTAACTTATCCATGGTTGTAACCACTAAGTCTTTGACCTTTGGCCTCCACTCACTTGGTGATGTGATCAATGGTAACAATAATATGTATGAATAACTATTGAACAAAGGGGATAATGACGTCAATAGATACCATTTACCAGGAAAAATTGGGTTTACTAATTAATAGGAGGTGGTTTTATGGTAAAGGGCTTCAGCTTGGCAATCCATACACAGCTGAGGGTTTTATGAATATTAAAATGCATTAAAATCTAATAATAGTGTTGTTTCAACAGCTCAAGAATATTACTAAAACGCCCATGTTCATCACCTTGTGGTCCCCAATAGTAATTTAGTTAACTCTGTTAATCAAAGTATCCCTTATTGCTGATTGTTGATACCTTTATAAAGCTTCCCATTTCTTCAACAATGTTCTTCCTTAACTTCTCTAAGTATTGCTGAACTTTTTCCAGTTTATTGTCATATCTTTGTATTAGCATCTTTATTGAATAATTCATCAGTTACAAAGCCCATGGTGAAAAGTCTAGATAAAACATTGGCGTTTTATGTTTTATGCCAGGCCAATGGTGAATTTTAAAATGAAGGCTTAAAACAAAAAAGTTCATCAAGCCAAACCCATCTGTGTCCTTCAGATTCTGATTTAGTGAAGTGAGGAATGATTGGTTATTACTGTATAATGCACTCTATGGACATATGATTGAATTGTTTACACTCATAGATGACCGCCAGACTCCTTCCCAGTTACCATGTAATTTTTGTTTATTATTATCTAACGTCCAGCTGCAATAAGCCACGGGATGCTCAATCCATTCAGAATTAAAAGTGATAACACCACCCCTATGGATCAGAGAGAAGCTCTGTATGAAATATAAAATGTTTATCAAAATTTGGGTACAGTAGTAATGGCTATTGGGTGAGGAAAAGACTGAGTTTATCAAGGGCCATATGACAGCTCTCAGTCCACTAAAATGGTACCCCATTATTGAGGAGGTGAAATAATGGTTAACCTATTCTGCTAAAATCATACAAATTGGCAGTAATAGCCAAACTTTTCTAAGGAACACTTTAATGTTGAACTTGCTACTCATCTATGTTATACATTCAATGGCTTCAACTTTTGCCATCTGAGGCTGTAAGCCATTCTTATTGATAATGAACCCCAGATATTTCAGCTGCTCTTAAAAAGTTTAACTTAAGTGGCTTAATTTCAAGATCAGTATTGATGAAGTGACAGAAAACTTCTTCTAAGTGGTGCAGATGCTTTGTAAAAAATTAAAGAAAAGTTAATTTATCTATGTATAAAAACACAGAAAATTTTCCTACACCTAGTATAATATCCATAGCCCACTGAAAAGTTGAAGAGGCATTGAACAGCCTTTGTGACATTCTAGTAAGTTGGTAGAGATTTAGGCCATGATCATGGCACATTTCTCCTGCTCATCTTTGGGCAACTCAATCTGATGATAGACAGAAATAAAGTCCATAATATAAAGTATTGAATGCTGCCCAAGCATTCTAGCACATCATCTATAAGTGTTAATGGATAAGGGTATTTTTCTAGTAATGTTGTTGAGCTTCCTATAATTGATTACTACACAAATTTGGACCATCCTTATTTTTGATAATCAACAATGGGAGGCCTAGAATCCTTGGAGGCACTAACATCCCATGTTGCACAAGACAAGTATTTCTTATAAACAGCTTCATCTGCCACCTTTGATTATCTAGTAGGATGGAGGCAAATCAGAAGATGATTTCTGATATCCATAGGATGTAGCACATCATGTGCATAACCCAAAACAAAATTGTCTTTTTCAAAAATTTACACTGTACTTTTCATAAAAGAGCTAGCGCTTGGTCCCTTTTTCCATAGTTAACCCAGAGAGGTGTTTCCAGTGTACCAGGGAACATACAAACTAGCATTTGTTACCATCAAGCCCAAGTTCATCCAGATTACTGAAATCATGGAAACATAGTACTTCTTTAACTGGTAAAATATGAAAAAAAGCAACTATTTGATGTCACATAATTTGAATAGATTATAGATACAAGTCATCTTTATTTAACCAAGGTAAGCCGACTAGGGGACAGACATCACCAAATATACGTAAAACTAAGGAATAACTGACAAATATAAAATTGGGCACCCCAGGGTACTCAAGTTACCCCTGTTGCCAGCGGGACTGCCAGGTATGGGGGGTGGTGCGCTACTCTCTGAGGGGTTTCCCCTGCTATGGAGCAGGTGTGAAGGAAAGGGTCTGTGTGGAGGAACCAGAGTGGGAACCATGATTATATGAGCGCTTTTTGCCTTGGTCTCATATATCCATAGAGCCAGGCTTGGAAGTGCTCCAATAAGTGGACATGGAATCTGTTAATAACCCCATGAAGTTGGGACCATGCCATTGAACGCATCTAATGCAATTGTGTGGATTGTCCACATTGCAATGGGTATCATTAGGGAGCGGAGGGTAGATGGGATTGGTGACTCGATCTGGAGTGCAAAGATGCTCTTTGATATCGAGAAACCTGTTTGTTTTGGATCTTAAGCAGGCGTGCGACTTCCTGCCATATAGCTTTGGTTGGGGGGCATGTTTTTAGGCGGTGATGTAGGGATCCCTCCCCTCCATATACTGCACATGTTTTGTGGAGGGAGTTGGATTGGTCCGCCATCCTATAGGTCCTTCTCAGACAGCGCCAGGCGTTTGCTGTTATCCTCAGCTGTAGGAGTGAGTGGTGAGTTATTTTCCACACTGCCTTCTGTGTGGTTAAATCATAGGGAATGTCCAACATATCTAAGTATTCTATCCTAGCTATGTTTGGGGTTGTTGCGAGTATATCTCTCTGGGGGTGGTTTTCTGGGTTTCTTAATTTGAATTGGGGGCTGGGTCGTCCCCTTCCATGTATAATACCCATGTTCTCTACGGTCCATCCCATATGGCGGATAGTTCAGAGGATATGTTTGAAATGAGGGGAGGTTCCATGTGGACCCGTTGCAGTAGGGTGTTTGGAAAGGTATGAAAATAGTCTGGGTGGGCTATGTGGGTTGGTTAATTTGAGCGCCTGTGCAAAGTTGGTCCTTGATGCTCTGGACCAATGTTGTTGCGGGAGGTCTGGAGCAAGGACTTCCTTTATCCAGGTACCTAGGATGTGATTAGCGTGGCTTTCAAAATCTATTAGTCCCAAGCTTCCACTTGAGCGTGGTCCAAAGAGTGTTTCCATCTGTATAGGAGGGTGAGAGCTGGGCCACAGCCAGCCCTGGATAAGCACGCGGATTGAAGTTATAAAGGTAGGTGAGAAGGCGATCGCGTGGGCTGGGTACCATAGTATTGGGGTGATGAGCGAGTTAGCAACTGTAACTCGCCCTGTTAATCCTGGGGTTCTTCCCTTGAGGGAGGCGACGCGTTTGGATACCCGTTGTAACAGGTTACTTTCCATTATCTCGTTAGCATATCCCCCTGATTCTAGCCAAATTCCAAGGTGTCAGACAGGAGTGGTGGTGGGAGGTGTTGCAAAGGGTAAAATTATTGAGTTTTTTCTTTGTGTGTTGGTATGAGGTTCTGATGTTGTGGCCCAGTTGTTTGTGTATTTGCCTAAGAGGATGATTTCTGTCTTTCTTTTGTTGAGCGATGCATTGCTCACCTTGGAGTATTCCTCTAGAGTGTGTTCCAGCTGTTGAGAATATTCATTGTTTGCTATACCTGCTATGCAATCATCCTCAAAGGCCAGTATCTTGACTGTTGGTTGTCCTTGTGCGGTTATCCCCATGAGACGTGAGTCAGTTACTCAGAGGAGTAGGTCAAAGCTTAGTTTGTATAGCGGTGGGCTGAAGGAATCCCCTTGTTTGAGCCCTCTGTGTGGTTTAATCTTGTTTGTTAGGAATCCAGGGCCGCATACAGCCATGGTTGCAGATTCTGTTAGGAGCATCGCCCATTTTACGAATCTTGGTGGGAGTTTGAAGGCATGTAGACATTCTTTTAGGTATGGCCAGCTAACATGGTCATACGCCTTTTCCTGATCCAAGAAGACCAGGGCACCAGTTGCTTTGGATTGGCAAATGTTTGCAACAGGGTGAATGTTGTTTCAGATTGAACGCCCTGGTATAAACCCAAATTGGTTGGGTGATAGGACGTCAGATGCCATTGCGCCTAATCTAGCTGCTAAAATTTTTGTTAGAATTTTTGTGTCAGAGTTGGAGAGTGCAATTAGGCGCCAGTTGGCCAGGTCCAACTTGTCACCCTTTTTATACAATGTTATAACGTAGGATTCATGACCTCCTGGTAGTAGGCGTGTTTCCAACAAGCACTGGTTCATAGACGCCAATAGGAGGGGGGCGATTTTTTGAAAATATTTTTTGTAAAATTTGTAGGGTATCCCATTAGGCCCTGAGCATTTCCTACATGGTGCACCGCGAATTGTCTCCCAAAGCTCCTCCCATGTGATTAGGGATAATATGTTGTAATTCGGTGTTGTACTTTTTATCTTGGCAGTTTGTATAAATTCTTTAATTTTTTGTGAATTTGTTGGCATTTCATGATATTATTCAGTGTAATAACGGTGTACTTCTGCATTGACCTCCTCAGGGTCAGTTGTCATGGTGCCGTTGGTCTTGAAGACCTGTGTGCACACAGGCTGGCTTCTGCAGGAGTGAAATCAGCAGAAAAAGTATGTCAAACAGGTTTCGCCTTCCTTTATGAACTTACCTTTGTTCAATACTTTGATTCTGTTTTGGTGTTCAAAGATGAGATTGTTAAGTCAGGCAGATATTTCTGCCCATTTGCATCTCCAGTTGGGGCTATAGCCAGAACTCAGAGTATTTATCTCCAGGTGGTCTAGTTCTGCCAAGTTATGCTTGATTGTGGCCATGTCCGCGGTGTACTTATGTGATGCAATATGTCAGGTTTTGTTGATTAAATCCTTTCTGAAATTTTCCCATGTTCTGATGGGATCCAAAGTGAATGGGGCTGTGAATTCTGGGTTTGTAGCCTCGTTTTTGACACAGTTGGATATCTCAAACAATTTTGTATTTTCTGGGTGAAGCTTTCTCCAAGGCGACACCTGTGTGTGGGATTGGGTTGGCGCTAACTGCACTGTAACTAATCGGTGGTCAGAAAAATTGATCTTTTTGTTGTAAATTTGGAGATTCTTGAGCAGTGGGATTGTGGGACAAGGATGTGGTCAATGCAACTCATCGATATGAGTGCTCCCTCACATATGTTGGGCCACGTCATGTGGGGAAGGAGTGGTGAACTGGGGGGAGAGCATCCTGTAGGCCAAGAGATGCCTTCATTGTGCGGAATTCTGTGTCCAGGTGGGTTTCCCCTGAGCTTAGGCCATCGATCCATATTGGGGTTATCCCAACAGTTGAAATCGCCTAACAAAAATGGTATCTGGTGGGAGAGTGAGTGTTGGAACAGTTTTGAGAAAATGTTTTCTCTTGGCTGCGGTGCATGGTGCATATACATATGCTATCAAAATTATTTCCTCTTGGAATGTGATTGTTGCTACCAGGACTCTACCATGTAAGTGTGAAGGATTTGTAATTTTAAATTTTTTGTTGTTTCAGACAATCACCCCACAGTGAGACGTCCATACTGATTGTGATGGTGTGACCCTGGTTGACCAGGATCCTTCTTCCCCTTGTAGACAGTGGGTTTCTTGGATGGCCAAGATGTCTACAAGAGGTTTTCGCAGGAATTTCGGCTTTTTGGCTTGGGATGTATGAGCCCTGGTTCCTGCAATGTTTGCATCCCTATTGACACTGAGGTGCCCGTGGCGCCTCAGGAGCAGTTGGGAGGGCCCTCTGGCCCTATCCCACCGCGGCTCATTTTGGCCATGCTCCATATCTGTACTCCAACTCTTTCACTGCCATTGTTGGTTCCCTTGATCTGAACCAATGATTCATGGGAATTGCAGTTTTTTGCATTTGTGTCAACCTTTCCCACACAGGTCTCATGTTGATTTGATGCAGATTGTTGATTGGATTCTATATTTTTGAGGTTTGACTTTGGTGAATTGTGCACCACATTTTCGCCCAAATTGCGGTTTCATTGTTCCTCAGTATGTGCATGACTGATGTCGCTTTGTGACTCAGTCAGGTTACTGTGAAAATTTTTGACCTGGACATATTGTTCTGACTGGTTGGCTCAGTTAATATCTGAAATATCCTCCCAAATTTGTCCGGGGTTAATGGCGGGCTCCATGTGTGCCACCGCTTCAGTCGCTGCTTGCTTGCAGGCTTTTTGTGCCACTTTATGTTCTTTGCATGTAACTGGGTCTGAGATGTAGTATAGTCCATCTTCTCCCAGCGGAATGGGTGGTGACCATCAGTTATTATGGAGAAGTTTTCATTATCTTCGTCCATTGCTTCCTCACAATAATCATTTTCCATTAAGCCCTCTTTCACAGGGCATGCATGTTCCTTGTGGCCCAGTGAGCCACAGTGGTTGCAAATGGGTGGTGCACGTTCCAGTGTAACTTAGAATGTGGCTGACTGGCCCCCATCTGTGAAGTGAGATTCTGCTGTGCGGGGAATCCTGGATAAGTCCTCTTCCACTTCTGGGAAGTAGATACAAGTCATCTTAAAGCACCTGGTTTTTACTATAATCAGGGAGGATAAAGCCAAGCGTGGTGACTGGTTCCAAGTTGATCAGCAGAATGGGGAAGATATTTTAAAATATAATCCATGAGGAATTTATATTTTATCTTTGTTCCCACTATAATTTTATGGCCCACTATAACTGTTAAGTTTTCAGCCGATGGTGCAAGCTAAAATAACTTAACAGTAAAATTGAGGATATAAACTCACTTTTCAAATGAAACTCCTGCTCATAA